>CAUEEP010000566.1:0-10543 GCA_958450365.1 Mesorhabditis belari | reverse complement strand
GTGCCTATTCGGCTCAGAATGGGCTATTCCGGTCTGTTGAGCTAGATTTTGTATTAGCGTAGTGCCCTATTCGGCTCCAGATGGGCTGGGCTAGCTATTCTGAGAAGCTGGTGACTACAATCTGCATAACAAATAATCAGCAGTTCAAATAACCCATCTAACTGAATGAGCCAATCCTTAGCTACTAAGCAATCCAGCTCCAAATAACTGACCAACTATTCTGAAGCTGAATGGGCTGTCACACTTGTACCGTAATCCAGCTCAAGCTGGGCTGAGTACGGAGCGAATAAACGTCTACACTCAGCTGCAGTAATCCAGCTCAAAAGAATGGACTGAATAACCTATTCTGAGCTGAATAGACAATCTACACTTAATACCGTAATCCGAGCTCCGGCTGCTGTACCCAGGAGGCTGAATAGGCAATCATATAAATCAGCTCAGATGAATATCTGAGCTGTTGTGATGTCAAACAATCCAGCTCAGACTGATGCCTGTTCATTGAATGGGCATGATCTACGCTTAATGCCGCCAATCCAGCTCCAGGCCTCAGTTTAACCTATTCTGAGCTGAATGGGCAATCTGCTAGCTACTGCAGCAAAGCTAGACTTGAATGGCCCTGTTGCAGGCTGAACGTAAATCACACTTGGCTACCGTAATCCCAGCTCAAGCTGGAGCTGAATACACAATCTCGCAACTACCGTGTCAGCTCAGATGGACTTTGAGCCTGTTCTGAGCTGAATGGAAATGATGCGCTAATCATATGTCCAGCTCAGGCTGGACTGGTGGCTTATTCTGGCTGAGATACAATCACTTGTATCGTGATCAGCTCAGAAGCAGACACGATCTACGCTTGTACTGCGTGATCGGCTCCAAACTAGACTGAATAGCTATTCTGAAGCTGAATGAACTGATCCCCGCCCCAATACTCTCCAGCTTTGAATGTGGCAGGCCTGATCTACGCTTAGTCAAGCGATCCATGGAAATGGGTTCTGAGGCTGTGTGCGATCTACTCTCAGCTCAACAAATCCTTTCAGGAAGACTGAATACACAGTCGCATCTCCGGCATCAAATGAACACGATAGCTTATTCTGAATGAACATTGGAGGCTTGTGCCATGATCCAGCTCAGATAGACTGGTGGCGGATATGCAATCTACACTTAATACCGCCGTCAACTCCGGAAATGGACTGGTAGCACGATCTGTCGCGTCGGCAAATAGACTGGATAACCTGTTGCGAGGCACGAGCAGAGAAGCGATCTACGCTCATTCCGTCAGTCAGCTCGAGATTGGCTTACGAGGCTGAATGGGCGTCTACGCTTAATACCATGATCTAGCTCAAATGAACTGAATATTTGATGCAGGCTGGGCTCAATCTAGCAGCAGTGTCAGCCAGGTAGACTGGAAATAACCCCGTCTGAGCTGAGATGGGCCAATCTATGGCTACTTGATCAGCTCCCGGAATAGGCTGAATGGCTTATTTACGGCTGAATAGCGATCACGCTTGGCTATGATCCCTTCAAATGAACTGAATGGCACCCATTCACGAACGGATGACGATCTACATCGGCTCGGAATGGACTGGTAACCTATTCGCGGGCTGATAGACGATCTACGCCCAGCCTGCCATCGATCAGCTCAGGCCGGCTGAATGGCTGTTCTGAGGGCTGGTGGGCGATCTTACGCTGGCTGCAGTCGTCGGCTCAGAGACAGATAGTATTCTGAGGCTGAATGAACATTTACGCTTAATACTGCATGATCAGATGGACTGAATGTATTCACCGAGGCTGGATGGGCTGATCTGCTGGCTGTGATCGGCTCAGATGGCTGAATATTATTCTGGCTGAGATGTGCGATCTACGCTATTGCAATCAGCTCGATAGACTGGTGCGATCTGCAGCAATATACCGTGATCGGCTCAGGTGGGCTGAATGGCTGATGCAGGCTGGTCCAGCTTGTACCGTCGATCGCTCCGAATGGACTTTGAATAACGAACGGATCATTGCGATCTACACGCTTATTACCCGATCAGCTCGGAATGGGCTGAATGTATCACAGTAGACTTTGTCCCTTGTCAGCTCAGGTGGACTTCCGGATAGGCTGTCTGAGGCTGTGGCAATCTTGCAATACCTTGATAAAGCAGAATGAACTGGTAATATCTGAGGCGTAGGCACTACTGAGTATCCCAGCTCCGAGACTGAGATGGCTTGTTCTGAGGCTGAATGGGCGATCTGCTGGCTGATGCTCGGAAGCCAGACTGAGTGCCTGTTTAGGAGGCTGGGCTGGTGTCTGCACTTGGCTGCAGGTCAGGTAGGCACAGACCTGATGCGGCTGAATGGGCGATCTGCTATTTGCGGCTGAGATAACCTATTCTGGGCTGGTAATCACGTGATCCAGCTCCAGATAGACTGAATGCGATCTGCAGCAACATGCCGGCTCAAATGAACGAGATGGCGGGCAGATGATGATCTACCGCCCCAGCTGCAAATGATCCAGCTCCGATGAACTGGTGGCTGTGCGGTGGATACGATCTACGCTTGTAATGGCAATCGGCTCGAATGCTGCGCTTGGCTGCCATCGTCCCGGCTCCAGACCAGACTGGGCCTTCTGGAAGCGAATGGACGATCTGGCCAGTCGAATGGGCACGGTAACATTCTCGGCGGAGCTCCCCTGATCTACTTGGCTATATGATCAGCTCCAGCGCAGAGTGAATGGCTATTCTGGCTGAATGGCATACGATCTGCCAATGCCGTGATCAGCTCGAAAGAACTGTGCGATCTGCAGCAATGCAAACGATCAGCCGGAAGACCGAGATAATATTGCGGCTGAATGGGCTGATCTGGAAGCGCTGCTGCGTGATCGCTCGGAATGGACTGATGGCTTATTCTGGCCAGGCGCGATCACCTTGTACCGTGATCAGCCGAGGCCTGGTACGCGATCGATCCCTGAGTAACGAAATGTGCCAGGCTGAATGTGATCTACGCTCGATTTCATGATCCAGCTCAAAAAGAAGAATAGCCTATACTACGAGCTGAATAGGCTGATCTACGCCCAACACCCCAATCTAACTCCCCCCAGACTTTGAATTGCGGCCCCCCAACCGAATAAGCTAATCCCCGCTCAACCTCTACAATGATCCCGCTCCAAATAGACTAAATATGGCCCATCCTGAGCTGAATGGGCAATCTACACTTAACCACGTAATCCAGCTCAAATAGACTGAATAGCCTATTCTGAGCTGAATAGGCGATCTACTTTTAGCGCCGTAATCCAGCTCAAATAGACTGAATAGCCTATTCACAGGCTGAATAGGCCAATCTACGCACTTGGTACCGTAATCCGGCTCAAACCGAGGGCTGAATGGCCTATTCCTACAGGCTGAATAGGCAATCCACACCCAATACCGTCATCCAGCTCCAAAGAGACTGAACCTGGCATATTCTGGGCCGAATAGGCAGCTCTACGCTTAATACCGTAATCCAGCTCCAAATAGACTGAATAGCCTATTCTAGGCTGAATAAGAGCAATCTACACTTAATATGTCCGAAAAAAAGCTCAAATAGACTGAATAGCCTATTCTAGGCTGAATATGCAATCTGCAATGAATACCGTAATCCCAGCTCAAATCAACCGAAACACCCAGAAAGACCCAACAACAATCTACTTAATACCGTAATCCGGCTCCAAATGGGCTGAATAGCAGCCATATTCTGAAGCTGAATAAGTAATCTACACTTAATACCATGATCCGAGGCTCAAATAGACACAGAACAATAGCCTGTTTTACAGGCTGAATATACAATCTACACTTATTACCCTTGTCCAGCTCAGAGTAGGCTGAATAGCCTGTCACAGAGCTGAATAGGCAATCTACGCCCCAATGACCGTCATCCCGGCTCAAATAGACTGAATGGCCACATCTCTTTTTTAATTTGAATAGTAATCTACACTTGGTACCATAGTAATCCTTTGGCACCAAACTAGACTGAATAGCCCCTGTCACCAGGCTGAATAGAGGCAGAAACACTTTGAATATCGTAATGACGCTCAAGGGGCTGAATGGCCTGTTTACAGGCTGAATGAGCAATGCACACCCAATACCATCAATCCCGAAACAAAATAGACTGAATGGCCTATTCTACAGGCTTTGAATAGGTAATCTACACATAATACCGGAATCCAGCTCAAATAGACTGAATAGCCTATTCTGAGCTGAATATGCAATCTACACTTAATACCGTAATCCAGCTCAAATAGACTGAATAGCCTATCACAGAGCTGAATAGGCAATCTACACTTAATGCCGTAATCCGGCCCAAAGTAGACTGAATAGCCTGTCCTGCAGGCTGAATAGGCAATCTACACTGAATATCGTAGTCCATCTCCAAGAGACTGAATGGCCTATTCTGAGGCTGAATAAGCAACTCTACACTCAATACCGTAATCCAGCTCAAATGAGCCCGAGATAGCCTATCCTGAGCTGAGATGGTAATCTACACTTAATACCGTAATCCGGCTCAAATAGACTGAATAGCCTATCCTGAGCTGAATAGGCAATCTACACTTAATACCGTAATCCAGCTCAAATAGGCTGAATAGCCCATCCTGAGCCTGAATATGCAATCTGCACTTCAATACCGTAATCCAGCTCAAATAGACTGAATAGCCTGTTCTGAGCTGAATAGGCAATCTACACTAATACCGTAATCCAGCTCAGATAGACTGAATAGCCTATTCTGAGCTGAATAGGCAATCTACACTTAATACCGTAATCCAGCTCAAATAGACTGAATAGCCTATTCGAGCCAATAGGCAATCTACACTTAATACCGTAATCCAGCTCAAATAGACTGAATAGCTTATTCTGAGCTGAATAGACAATCTACGCTTAATACCGTAATCCAGCTCAAATAGACTGAATAGCCTATTCTGAGCTGAATAGGCAATCTACACTCAATACCGTAATCCAGCTCAAAGAGACTGAATAGCCTATACTGAGCTGAATAGGCAATCTACGCTTAATACCGTAATCCAGCTCAAATAGACTGAATAGCCTATTCTGAGCTGAATAGGTAATCTACACTTAATACCGTAATCCGGCTCAAATAGACTGAATAGCCTATTCTGAGCTGAATAGGCAACCATACTTAATACCGTAATCCAGCAAATACTGAATAGACAATCTACACTTAATACCGTAATCCAGCTCAAATAGACTGAATAGCCTATTCTGAGCTGAATAGGCAATCTACACTTAATACCGTAATCCAGCTCAAATAGACTGAATAGCCTATTCTGAGCTGAATAGGCAATCTACGCTTAATACCGTAATCCAGCTCAAATAGACTGAATAGCTTATTCTGAGCTGAATAGGCAATCTACACTTAATACCGTAATCCAGCTCAAATAGACTGAATAGCCTATTCTGAGCTGAATAGGCAATCTACGCTCACCCCAAAAAACTAATACCGTAATCCGGCTCAAATAGACTGAATAGCCCATCCTGAGCTGAATAGGCAATCTACAACTTCTAATACCGTAATCCAGCTCAAATAGACTGAATAGCCTATTCCTGGAGCTGAATAGGCAATCTACACTTAATACCGTAATCCAGCTCAAATAGACGGAATAGCCTATTCTGAGCTGAATAGGCAATCTACACTTAATACCGTAATCCGGCTCAAATAGACTGAATAGCCTATTCTGAGCTGAATAGGCAATCTACACTTAATGCCGTAATCCAGCTCAAATAGACTGAATAGCCTATTCTGAGCTGAATAGGCAATCTACACTTAATACCGTAATCCAGCTCAAATAGACTGAATAGCCTATTCTGAGCTGAATAGGCAATCTACGCTTAATACCGTAATCCGGCTCAAAATAGACTGAATAGCTCATCCTGAGCTGAATAGGCAATCTACACTTAATACCGTAATCCAGCTCAAATAGACTGAATAGCCTATTCTGAGCTGAATAGGCAATCTACACTTAATACCGTAATCCAGCTCAAATAGACTGAATAGCCTATTCTGAGCTGAATAGGCAATCTACGCTTAATACCGTAACCCAGCTCAAATAGACTGAATAGCCTATTCTGAGCTGAATAGGCAATCTACACTTAATACCGTAATCCAGCTCAAATAGACTGAATAGCCTATTCAGAGCTGAATAGGCAATCTACACTTAATACCGTAATCCAGCTCAAATAGACTGAATAGCCAATTCTGAGCTGAATAGGCAATCTACACTTAATACCGTAATCCAGCTCAAATAGACGGAATAGCCTATTCTGGCTGAATAGACAATCTTACACTTAATACCGTAATCCAGCTCAAATAGACTGAATAGCCTATTCTGACTGAATATCTAATCTACACTTAATACCGTAATCCAGCTCAAATAGACTGAATACCAGAATAGGCCAATCTACACTTAATACCGTAATCCAGCTCAAATAGACTGAATAGCCTATTCTGAGCTGAATAGGTAATCTACACTTAATACCGTAATCCAGCTCAAATAGACTGAATAGCCTATTCTGAGCTGAATAGGCAATCTACGCTTAATACCGTAATCCAGCTCAAATAGACTGAATACCCCCATCCTGGAGCCGAATAGGCAATCTACCACTTAATACCGTAATCCAGCTCAAATAGACTGAATAGCCTATTCTGAGCTGAATAGGCAATCTACACTCAATACCGTAATCCAGCTCAAATAGACTGAATAGCTTATTCTCAGCTGAATAGGCAATCTACACTTAATACCGTAATCCAGCTCAAATAGACTGAATAGCCTATTCTGAGCTGAATATGCAATCTACACTTAATACCGTAATCCAGCTCAAACAGACTGAATACACAATCTACGCTTAATACCGTAATCCGGCTCAAATAGACTGAATAGCCTATTCTGAGCTGAATAGACAATCTACACTTAATACCGTAATCCAGCTCAAATAGACTGAATAGCCTATTCTGAGCTGAATATGCAATCTACACTTAATACCGTAATCCAGCTCAAATAGACTGAATACACAATCTACGCTTAATACCGTAATCCGGCTCAAATAGACTGAATAGCCTATTCTGAGCTGAATAGGCAATCTACACTCAATTCCGTAATCCAGCTCAAAGAGACTGAATAGCCTATACTGAGCTGAATAGGCAATCTACGCTTAATACCGTAATCTAGCTCAAATAGACTGAATAGCCTATTCTGAGCTGAATAGGCAATCTACGCTTAATACCGTAATCCGGCTCAAATAGACTAAATAGCCCATCCTGAGCTGAATAGGCAATCTACACTTAATACCGTAATCCAGCTCAAATAGACTGAATAGCCTATTCTGAGCTGAATAGGCAATCTACACTTAATACCGTAATCCAGCTCAAATAGACTGAATAGCCTATTCTGAGCTGAATAGGCAATCTACACTCAATACCGTAATCCAGCTCAAATAGACTGAATAGCCTATTCTGAGCTGAATAGGCAATCTACACTCAATACCGTAATCCAGCTCAAACAGACTGAATAGCCTATTCTGAGCTGAATAGGCAATCTACACTTAATACCGTCATCCAGCTCAAATAGACTGAATAGCCTATCCTGAGCTGAATAGGCAATCTACACTTAATACCGTAATCCAGCTCAAATAGACTGAATAGCCTATTCTGAGCTGAATACGCAATCTACACTTAATACCGTAATCCAGCTCAAATAGACTGAATAGCCTATTCTGAGCTGAATATGCAATCTACACTCAATACCGTAATCCAGCTCAAAGAGACTGAATAGACAATCTACACTTAATACCGTAATCCAGCTCAAATAGACTGAATAGCCTATTCTGAGCTGAATAGGTAATCTACACTTAATACCGTAATCCAGCTCAAATAGACTGAATAGCCTATTCTGAGCTGAATAGGCAATCTACACTTAATACCGTAATCCAGCTCAAATAGACTGAATACCCTATCCTGAGTTGAATAGGCAATTTACACTTAATACCGTCATCCAGCTCAAATAGACTGAATAGCCTATTCTGAGCTGAATAGGCAATCTACACTTAATACCGTAATCCAGCTCAAATAGACTGAATAGCCTATTCTGAGCGGAATAGGCAATCTACACTTAATACCGTAATCCAGCTCAAATAGACTGAAGAGCCTATTCTGAGCTGAATAGGCAATCCACACTTAATACCGTAATCCAGCTCAAATAGACTGAATAGCACAATCTACGCTTAATACCGTAATCCAGCTCAAATAGACTGAATAGCTATTCTGAGCTGAATATGCAATCTACACTTAATACCGTAATCCAGCTCAAACAGACTGAATAGCTGTTCTGAGCTGAATAGGCAATCTACACTTAATACCGTCAATCCAGCTCAAATAGACTGAATAGCCTATCCGGAGCTGAATAGGCAATCTACGCTTAATACCGTAATCCGGCTCAAATAGACTGAATAGCCTATTCTGAGCTGAATAGACAATCTACACTCAATACCGTAATCCAGCTCAAAGAGATTGAATAGCCTATACTGAGCTGAATAGAAACCATACTAATACCGTAATCCGGCTCAAATAGACTGAATAGCCTATTCTGAGCTGAATAGGCAATCTACACTTAATACCGTAATCCAGCTCAAATAGACTGAATAGCCCATCCTGAGCTGAATAGGCAATCTACACTTAATACCGTAATCCAGCTCAAATAGACTGAATAGCCTATTCTGAGCTGAATAGGCAATCTACACTTAATACCGTAATCCGGCTCAAATAGACTGAATAGCCTATTCTGAGCTGAATATGCAATCTACACTTAATACCGTAATCCAGCTCAAATAGACTGAATAGCTATTCAGGCTGAATAGGCAATCTACACTTAATACCGTAATCCAGCTCAAATAGACTGAATAGCCTATTCTGAGCTGAATGGGCAATCTACACTTAATACCGTAATCCAGCTCAAATAGACTGAATAGCCTATTCTGAGCTGAATAGGCAATCTACACTTAATACCGTAATCCAGCTCAAATAGACTGAATAGCCTATTCTGAGCTGAATAGGCAATATACACTTAATACCGTAATCCAGCTCAAATAGACTGAATAGCCTATTCTGAGCTGAATATGCAATCTACACTTAATACCGTAATCCAGCTCAAATAGACTGAATACACAATCTACGCTTAATACCGTAATCCAGCTCAAATAGACTGAATAGCCTATTCTGAGCTGAATATGTAATCTACACTTAATAATGTAATCCAGCTCAAATAGACTGACCAGCTTATTCACAGGCTGAATAGACAATCTACGCTTAATACCGTAATCCAGCTCAAATAGACTGAATAGCCTATCCTGAGTTGAATAGGCAATTTACACTTAATACCGTCATCCAGCTCAAATAGACTGAATAGCCTATCCGGAGCTGAATAGGCAATCTACACTTAATACCGTAATCCAGCACAAATAGACTGAATAGCCTATCCTGAGCTGAATAGGCAATCTACACTGAATATCGTAATCCAGCTCAAAGAGACTGAATAGCCTATTCTGAGCTGAATAGGTAATCTACGCTTAATGCCGTAATCCAGCTCAAATAGACTGAATGGCCTGTTTAGCTGAATAGATAATCTACACCTAATACCGTAATCCAGCTCAAATAGACTGAATAGCCTATTCTGAGCTGAATATGCAATCTACACTTAATAACGTAATCCCGCTCAAATGGACTCGAATAGCCTATTCTGAGCTGAATATGCAATCTACACTGAATATCGTAATCCAGCTCAAAGAGACTGAATAGCCTATTCTGAGCTGAATAGGCAATCTACGCTTGATACCGTAGTCCAGCTCAAAAAGAGTGAATAGCCTATTCTGACCTGAATAGGCAATCTACACTTAATACCGTCATCCAGCTCAAATAGACGGAATAGCCTATCCTGGAGCTGAATAGGCAATCTACACTTGATACCGTAATCCAGCTCAAATAGCACCGGGAATAGCTTATTCTGAGCTGAATAGGCAATCTACGCTTAATACCGTAAACTCGCTCAAATAGACTGAATAGCTTATTCCTTGAGCGGAATAGACAGTCTACGCTCAATACCGTAATCCAGCTCAAATAGACTAGAATAGCCTATTCTGGCTGAATAGGTAATCTACACTTAATACCGTAACCCAGCTCAAACAGACTGAATGGCCTATTCTGAGCTGAATGAGCAAATCTACGCTTGATACCGTAATCCGGCTCAAATAGACTGAATAGCGCTATGCCCAGAGCTGAATAGACAGTCTACGCTGAATATCGTAATCCAGCCTCGAATAGACTGAATAGCCTATTCTAAGGCTGAATAGGCAATCTACACTTAATACCGTAATCCAGCTCAAATAGACTGAATAGCTTATTCTCAGCGGAATACGCAATCTACACTTAATACCGTAATCCAGCTCAAATAGACTGAATAGCGCTATTACGGAGCTGAATATGCAATCTACACTCGTATACCGTAATCCAGCTCAAATAGATTGAATAG
>CAUEEP010000565.1:0-28331 GCA_958450365.1 Mesorhabditis belari | reverse complement strand
ACTATAAAGTTATTCAGAAATGACCCATTGGGCGCGGAGAAGTACAGAGACAGACAAAGAGAAAGACAGACAGCATTACAGGCAGACAGATGACAAACATGTGCTGGTGATCGTCTTTGTCGATTTATATAATAGATATTATTAGTACAAAAAAACCACCAAAGTCTATAAAATATCTAAAATCTATAACTATAAAGTATATTCGTTCACCGGTCGCGGAGAAGGTTGCATGCATGCATAAACGCCTTATTCCTATACAGTCGACTGGATATAAAAACCTGCAGCCACAGATTTTTCCCCCCCTTTTTCAAACGTCGGCCTTATTGGTGTTATGATCAATTATAACATCAAAATAAGAAAAGAAAGAGAAATGGGCCCCCTCATGGTGTATTGGTTGTCTCACTTCCAAAATGAGGGTGTGGGGTTCGGCTCCCAGTTCTCTCTCCCAGCCCGCTGTGCGCCCAGGACTAGAGCAGTCTCTTCTCTTAGAGCTGACTGGGAGATCCCTTCTCTAGCGGAGTTCACCTTCCACTGGCGGCCTCATAAGACATGGCCTGAGGTGCTGGTTGTGCCAAGAAGCCTATCTTCTATCTATTTTTCTCCTCGCCTCCACATCGTTTATAAAAATATCTCATCTCTTCTATGTATTTATAAGATTTTATTGCAAATTTGATCAGATTACGCTTTATTTCATGTCCGAATAAAGTATAATATAAAATGAATCAGAGCCAAACATTAAAAACAAACTTTCATTCTTTTTGAACTGAGCTTTTGGAAACTGGCTGTAGTTTCAAAAGCAATCATTTACACAAAATGTGGGCTATTCGCTGCAAAAGGCTTCATATTTTCAAACTGGTCAACTATTCTTTCGGCTTCGTAACAAAGGTGGTATGAATGAGAAAGTCCAGATTTTTAAAGTTTTTGAACCCTCTTTCTGTAGATTAGAAATGATTTTTGTTTTAAAAATTGATTGTTTATGAATTTATTTATTGTTTATTGAAGATTTTCAAAACGGGTAGCTTTTTTAAAGTTTAAAAACAAGAAATTTTGAGCTTCTGCTTAAAACGTTTTTTTGATTCTAAATTCCATTAAAAAAAGGGAAGGGCAAAAAGTATTCTTTGACTTGAGATCTTGTAGATAGAATGAAATCCATCTTAGAGTCGATCAAGGAGATCACTTTAACCCAGCAGTTATTTTCATTGCAAACTCTTCTTGCAAATGCGAGATATTTGGCATAGAAAAACCAAGAAAAAGTAATTTTGGGCAGTTTCTTTATGGAGGCCCGATCATGGGCCCTGGCACTAGCATCTCCTTCCTTTCGGAGCTCTCCCACCTCAAGCGCTCGATGGGTCTGCTAGACAGACTAGTGGATAGTCTGCGCTTGACTGATAACCTGCCACTCTCTTGCCCAATAAGCTTAAAACCCTGATCTTTAAAATGAGGATACCGAATTTCTTTATAAATAAAGCCTTAGAAAAGACCCCTGATAACTTTGAAACTACTTATTCATGACCGGGTGCTCATGCAACTGTAAGAGCCTTCCCATGTACTCTTCTCAGTACTACCCAAAGTCCCGCGTAACGGTCATATCCATGGGCTGTGGGTCATACCCATGAGAGAGTGTTTCAAAGTACTACCGCCGGCCTGGTTTCATTCCCTGGGGTCATATCCATGGCTCATGTGAGCGACCGGCCATGGATGACCTGGATCATGTACTGAACTAAATAGCTTTCAGCCCGGCTTTCTCATTCCATGTCTCCGGTCATATCCATGGCTCATGGGGGTGACCGGCGATGGAGCTGGGCCTGATTCGTTGAGGACCCATGAGTTCCCTCTACACTTTCCCCTCATTCTCAGCAAGATCCAGGTCACTAATAATTCATTCTAAATTCTTCATTTTTAACTAGAACATATATATTTGACTTGTAAATGCACACTTTATCCTGAATCAGGGCCGGTTGCACTGATGAAGTGGGGCAAGAGAAAGAAAAACGAAAAGGCGTAAATTCACATGCATAACATGTAGGGGCGAAAGGTTGATTTTCGACTCATTTCTGGGGAAAGAGGGGTCTATTTGCGTTTAGAACAGCTTCTTCTCCAAAGGAAAAATAGAATACTTCTAAAGTAAAGGTGGATACCTGCGTGAAAGCGGAGCCGAAATTTTGATAGTTCCAGCTTCTTATAAACTAAGTTTCAAGTTTCAAAGTTTTTGATTGAAGTTGCTGGAGCCTCGTGATTTCATTGGTTTCTTGTTTTCAATTCCTGACTTTTTGGTTTAAAAATTCTTGTTTCAACTTAATTGAATATACCGTCAAAAATTAATTATAAATTGAAATGCCATCGGAAGATTTCTTATTCAAAAGTTAATCCAACGAGGTTAGCTCATGGAGATGTTCTTTCGTTAGAAATTCTTTCGTTTGTACCCAGTCACCTCAAAATAAATTTTTGTATAACTCTTTTCCAATAAGAAAAGCCAGAATGCCAGAATGCCAGAATGCCAGATTTTGGAATCGATTCCCCCAAAGTTTTGAGACTTAATAGTCTTTAAAAGCCTCTTTAAATCTGTAGATGATCTGGATAAGCTGAAGCCTCTAGTGGATTTCTGACGTTATCTGTGCTGCCAATAAGAACTGCCAGATTTTGAATCGACTCTCCAGAGTTTTGAGAGAGTTCAATAGTCTTAAAGCTTTTAAATCTGTAGATGATCTTGATGTTGAAGCTCTAAAGAATTTTTGACGCTATCTGCTATGCTACCCATTACATACATTATAACGTTGCTTTTATCAGCCCTTTCGTGTTATGCTTATTAAATCTTAAATCTAGCGCACTTTATTTATTTCAAGTCCCAATGCAAAGTATAGCTTGATCATTTTTACGGGCTGAAAAATGTCCCTTAATAGCGCCCAGAAGGTATTTCGCCCGTACCCCGGGGGCACACACCCTTGGGGAGTTGCGATCTGAAAAACACAATGAGAGCTTGGGAGTAATAGAATGCTTCAAGTTTTAATAGAATGTTTGAAAAATGTAAATAGCAGGCAACCTATCTTCTTTATTATTCAAAATCCAACGAAAGAGAGTAAGGTTCTCCCGTTTTTGTAAATTCCAGTCACCTCCACGAATTTTTGTTTAACTCTTTTCCAATAAGAATGCCAGAATGCCAGAATGCCAGAATTTGGAATCCCATTCCCTGCAGTTTTGAGAGAGTCCAATAGTCTTAAAGCTTTTAAATCTGTAGATGATCTTGATTGAAGTTCTAGTGGATTCTTGACGTATCTGTGCTACCCATTACAGACCCTTATAATGTCTTGCTTTTCATCGACCCCTTCGTAGCTTATGTGTAGGAATTCAGGTGTACTAAATCTTAAACGTAGTCGCACTTGATTTATTTCAGGTCCCGAATATAAAGTATCTATATAATATTTATTACGTGATGGAATCAAAAGGCTCAGTCAATAATGCATTTGTATTTTTCAACCCCTTGAAATCAACCGATTGTCATTTGTCAGTTTGTCGGCCGTGTCACAATGGGGACTTTAAATTTTACTGCCGATAAAATATTAACAGCTATTTTCTCAATAGTAGTGCGGAATTGAAAATTCTGTAATCTATTGGGTTGGGGAGAATGAGTCCGGTGCCGAAAACGTAAAAAAATGTCTAAAAACTTCTACGACTTGGTCAACTAATATGCGTTTGATAGAGTAGAATGGTTAACTAATTCTCTACAAAATGACATTCTAAAAGAAAATTCAAACAGCGCCTCCGGGCAAGATAAAGCCATTTTTTCAATAAAAAACTACAAAACTGTGATCTAGGAAAACCATTGATGGGATCTTCCTGCAAATTTGGCAACTCCAGTAATTGAATGTGCCTATCCTTTTTATAAACACCAAAGAAGGTTTATGTGAAAGAAACTGTTCAAATGATGAGTCGGACTCTTTGCCATTTTAACCAGCTGTGTTTGGAAGTCTGGGAAACTCCATCAGAAAGAAAGCTGCTGTGGAATCTCTCTCAAAAAGTGCATTTTGTAGGAGAAATAGTGGATCCTTTTGATGAAAACTAAACGTATGTTTAAAGAAGGCTTTATGTGTGCAAAAAGTCCCTTTAAAGTTTGGGGCTGACTCATTTCCCCAAACCAATCGATGAAACAGTTTTTTTCAACTTAGATCCCTTAGATTCCGAAATTTGCGGAATGCTAACAGAATTGTGCCCATTTTGCATTACGCGAGCTGTATAATAATAATAATAATAATAAATAATAATAATCTACTACCGTATTCTCTCTAATAGTAGTGCACCCCTGAGCGTCGCCTAAATTCCTCGAAATCTCGAGAACCGCTTATCAGAAGCTATCGATGTGAGGTCGGAAAATGTAGCTGACGATGAGATCTAGTGGAGGATTAGAGTGTTGAGCTTCTGGGAAAATTGGAAACCCTAAAATAGTCATCAACTCGGCACTATTTAGAGAAGTAAAGACAAAAGTATAAAGACACATTCTTTCCGATTTTCAGGCCAATAAACTTTTTTTGCTTTAAATGAAAATCGAATCCAAGTTTTAGCGTTGAAGTTTGATTTTTTGAAGCTAAGGTGATTTTGACAGCTTCAAAAACGTCAAATTTTGATGGTTTTACTTTTCTCAATTTTCCACTGTTTCATGAAGAATTTTTGATCTTAACTTAGTCACTTTAATTCATTTGCTTACATTTAAATGAATTACATTAAAATTAAATGACATTGTCACTTGAAATGAAATGAATGGTTTCGATGACTTCCAATGACATGAATTGTCACTTGGACATTACTTTTGCAAATGCTGCTTAGTTTATGCTCAAATTTGGAACAAAATTTCTTTAGTTTTAGTTTCTTTCTTTCTTTTTCTTTCTCTCTTTCTCTTCTTTTCTTTCTTTCTTTCTTCTTCTTCCCTTCCTCTTCTCTTCTTTTCTTTTCTTTTCTAATTTTATTAATTTCTTTGGCTTTCAATGGCTTTCAATGGCAGTTTTCAAAGTTTTAAAAAGTTTTTCCTTTGTAAAATTCCATGAAACTTTTCCATGAAACTTTTCCGTAACCGTTTTTCTAAACTCGATCGACCCACTGAATAAATAGGAAGGTTTTGGAGAAAAATTGGGGAAATGGAAAGATGAGGTCTTTGTGGTTTAAAAATTTGATTGCTATTCTATCGGAAATGATCGGTAATCACTTTGACAAACAGTGATCGGCAATCACTTTGGTACTCCTCAATGTTTCACTCATTCAATGAAAAAAAATCTTTTTCAATTTACTTCAATCATTAAGTCCAATATTCTTAGCTTAATCGATAAGATCAAAATTGATTTGCTTTGTATTACTGCTTTGTATTGCTTTCTTTTGAAAGCAGTTGAATTACTAGTTGTATTACTAGTTGCTTTCCTATGAAGGCAGTTGTATTACTAGTTGCTTTCACTTGAAAGCAGTTGTATTACTAGTTGCATTACTAGTTGTATTACTAGTTGTATTTCTAGTTGTATTACTAGTTGTATTAATAGCTGCTTTCCTTTGAAGGCAAAACCTGTGCGCTTTTGCTTGAATGAATAACAAAACAAAGTTTATTGAATGATACTCCTGATTCATAGATAGATTCATAACATTTAAAGTGAATTTGAATTAAAATTGAGCTTTTGGCAGCAATTAGAAATGAAATATGGAGATTTGGGAAGAGTTTTTGCGATAGAAAAACTCGAGTTTCAAAGTGATCGGCCTGGAATCGAAGGATTTGTCTTAGATTTCGTGATAGTCTTAAAGCAAGAGCTAGCCATCGAGTATAATTCACAATTCAAGAATCAGTAATGGGCAATTTTAGACAAGAATACAGTGAGTCAGAGCAGTGAAGCAAGGAATCACTGAAAATCAAGGAATCACTTTGATGAAAATTGTGGAATTGTCTCGAACAAAGGAAAACAATTTTCACAAGACTAAATGGAGAAGGAAGAGTCCTTTTATACGCGCGACATTGTCTCAGGGTATGGTATGTCTAGGATACGGTATTTCTGATGTCTTATTTGATTGCAGCAGCTTTTTTGGTGACTCTTCGTCAAAGACAATGTGTTTTCGGGGTGGGACAAATGCGACCTTTTTTCGCGCACCTGGACATTTGCGCACCTTTTTGCTGGAAAAGGCCTTGGGCAAGGCCGTAGAGCTTCAAAAATGTTTCATATAAGGGAATCGTATGCGTAGATTCGAATTTCGATAAATCAGACCTCGCTGACACGTCAAATTTGAGCAAGGGCAAAACTACGCAACTTAACGCTTTTCCGCAGTTTTTGCCTTTCAACCCAAATTTGACGTGTCAGCGAGGTCTGATTTGTCGAAATTCGGAATCTACGCATACGATTCCCTTATATGAAACATTTTGAAGCTCTACGGCCTTTCCTAAGGCCTTTTCCAGCAAAAGGTGCGCAAATGTCCAGGTGCGCAAAAAAGGTCGCATTTGTCCCACCCCCGTGTTTTCAACTTTATTTCTTTTCTTTTCTTTTCTTTTCTTTTCTTTTATCAACGCCAACTATCATAATTCAATTTATTATCAAAATCCTTTCCAGTGATGCCCTCATTTCTACGGGGTTTTCCTTTTTGCTGCCTTTTTAATGCTTTCAAATGCTTCATTATTTGGCTGGTTGATGGAGCCGAGAATGGTAAAGTTTTATAATATAAACATCAAAAGCATTACTTTAAACATTACTTTAAACAAGAACTTTAAAATTTTGCTTTGTTTTGATTCGATTCTCTAGAATTCTCAAAATTCTCTAAAACAAAGGAAAACAAAGAAAAACAAAAAAGAAAACTAAGGGAAAACAAAGGAAAAGCTAAGGAAAAGCCAAGGAAAACAAAGGAAAAGCTAAGGAAAAGCTAAGGAAAACTAAGAAAAGCTAAGGAAAACTAAGGAAAACTAAGGAAAACTTAAAACCTGTCACAAAAATCACAACTTTACCTTTCACAATAAGGTAAAGTTTCAAAGTGAGAGGTGATCCGGAATCGTAGTTCTTGATCGGAATCGAGTGACGATCGGAATCGTAGTTCTTGAATTTGATCCCCATCAACTTAACAAAATACCTTCGCCAGTTGATTTTAGAAACGTTTTGCTTTAGTTTTGATCTAAGGAAATCTTTTTTTAATCTTTTTAATTGAAAAACACAAAGAAACCATTTTCCTTTACGAATCTTTGAAATTAATTAAATTAAAAGAGCAATCGGTTGAATTGTTTGTTGTTCGTTGAATGAATCGGTTGAAGTTGGCAAAAATTTCGTAATCTGTCGATGGCTATGCCTTGTTATTTGATCGTTTTCATATTTTTTTTCTTCCAGAGAGATCCCCAAGATGCTCCATCGTCAGATCGAGAGCAGCAGATCTATTTCCTCACTCATCCCGACAACAAAACGAGCGGACAAATGCAAACAGCTCGTCCATTCAGTTTCCCATTCACAAATGGTCGATAAGAAAACGTGTTTCAAAGGTGCTAGGATTGAAATTTGGAATTGGATTATGTTTGGAAATTTCAACGAGTGCTGAATCGTTGATATTGTAAAGTTTTGCCTTCAAAAAATTCAGATGATTAAGGTCTTGTAAAATTTTATCCCTTTTCTATCTCTAATTCATGATTTAATCCTATTTTCGAATGATCAAATGCTTCGAATTTCAAATGATCGAATGATCAAATGATCGAAGATTTCAAATCCAAATTCAAATTCAAATTCAAATTTTCAAAGATTTGTTTTATTGGGTTGGTGAGTTGAAAACTGCCGGATTTTGAACGAAAATTTATTCAACATAAAACCATCAATTCATTCCAAATAATTTCAATTATTATTCACGACTTCTTGCCCATTTTAAAGGCAATTTGCGGATTCCTCTTTCGGAGTAGGATTTTGGTTTGTGTGTGAGACAAGTGTGAGACTCAAAAATCGAGGACTGGAGATGTCCCAGTTTGAGCATTTGAGCACTTTCTTCAAAAGAAACCCATTTTGGTGTTAATGGAAAAGTTGTAGAGAATCAAAAATTAGGCTTATAGCCAAATTTCCAGAAAGATACACTTAGTAGTTTCGCTTAAAATGCAAGTTTTGTGAAAATTCGTAAATTTCGCATTTCTTGAAAACCAGTTTTTGAATCGTTCTGAAAATTTGGCTATAAGCCTAATTTTTGATTCTCTACAACTTTTCCATTGGCACCAAAATGGGTTTCTTTTCAAGAAAGTGCTCAAACTGTCACATATGACAATAGCCGGCAGTTTTCAATTCACCAGCCCAATAGATTGAGATTAGCCTTGATTTGCGGAGAAGTCAATGTCCAATTCGAGGATTTGGAGCCGGTCAGATTAGTTTGCCATACGGAGAGGGAAGGGGGTTATGTTTTTGCTCAAAATTTTTATCAAAGCCAACAGGTAAAGGTAAAGTTTCAAAGTTGAGAGTTAGAAAGTGACGATCGGAATCGCAATTCTCCAATTCGATCCCCATCAACAACATAGGCACAAAAACGTTATTGAAATGTTTTAAGAAATAAAATCTATATCTAAAAATTGTTTTTCTCTTGTTTTTCTCTTTTATTTCCCCATTTCTCCAGAAAAATTGCTCAAGGCACTTGCCATTTCCCCTCTTATCCATTCAATCAACGATTTTCTTTTGCCATTTTTCGATTTCTTTCGCAATTCATTTCTTTTCATCTAGTCAACGCTTTATTCAAACCGGGTAAAGAAAAATAAAATTTTATTTTAAAATCTTCAAGTTCTTCAATAAAAAACAAGAATCAAAATTGAGAAATGAAATAAAATTGAGAAATTGAGAAATCAAATAGGAACTATAAAGAAACAAAGAGGAAACGAATAGGAAACGAAGAGGAAACGAAGAGGAAACGAATAGGAAACGAATAGGAAACGAATAGGAAACGAATAGGAAACGAATAGGAAGCTAATAGGAAACGAAGAGGAAACGAATAGGAAACGAATAGGAAACGAAGAGGAAACGAATAGGAACCTGATAACCTATTTGTTTCCTTAAACTCCTCTTTGATAGGAAACAAATAGGAACCTGATAGGAAGCAAACAGAAGGTATAAGGAAACAAATTGGAAACAAAATTAGACAAAATCTCAATCACAAGTTTCAAAAAAGACAAAAATCCCTGAAGAAAATGATCAGATGGGGTAGGCTAATTTCTGTCATTTTATTTGCGCAACTTGCCATAACTTCCTTGGGGGGCATTTTATTTGCGGAACAAGGTCATTTGCGCAAGCTGTATCGTTTGCGCAACTCGTCATAACTTTTTCTAAGTGGACCAATCTTTATGATTTTGGGTCATTTTGTAGATCTCAACAAGTGCAACAAAATGACCCAAAATCATAAAGATTGGCTCGCTTAGAAGAAAGTTATGGCGAGTTGCGCAAAAAGGATCCAGTTGCGCAAATGACCTGACAAATAAAATGACGCAAATGACTAAATAAAATGCCAGAAATTAGCCTACTCCTATTAGAAAAATGGAACAGCTGGCTTTTGTTTAAATTGCTTTGATTTGAAAGGCTGAATTTCTCGGAATTTCTGGAAATTTCTGAAAGTTTGAAAGTAAAATTAGCTAGAATTGTGAAAAATGATGAACTAAACGTTGAAGTTTCAATTTTACCGATATCTGGCTGTTTTTAATAGGACTTAACCCTGGTTACTTCCATTAGTTTTCGTCTGTCGCGGCTTTCGACTGAAGATATCTAATTTGGCGAGTTCCTGGAGATTTTGGTTGAGCGTTTGGAGATTCTGCACGTCGGATTGGCTGAGCGAGTATGGTTGACTGAAAAAGAAAAGCTTTCCTTTAATGGTTAACTTGAACCCTGAACGGGAAAGACAGGAGGTTAAGGTGAGCTTTTTGTCTGAACACACTCAGCGCACTTTATAGAATTGGCTATGAATCCGAAATCAAAAATCTTCCAAATTACTTTCCACGCGTATAAAACTTCAATTGAAACTAAAGTTGAATTGAAAAATTTGGCGTTAAAACGGATGCTTTAAAAGGCTCTTTCGTAGCGGGGAGAAGGTACATTGGGGTCCAAAACGAGTCCAAAACGAGGCCAAAACGAGTCCAAAACGAGTCCAAAAAAAGTCCAAAACGAGGCCAAAACACTTTTACGCAAAAATTCGGTTTAACCAAAAGCTGAGACACTATCCAGATAAGAAAAATCGAAAATTTCAGCTCAAACTCCTCTGTGAGGAAAAAAGTTCTTTCGATTTTTGTGTTTACGAACAAAAATGTTCATAAAAGGCCAAAATTCACAGTTTATATTTCTTTAATTGTAATACATTGTAATTGTAATCCATTGTAATCCAATGTAATCCATTGTAATCCGTTGTAATCCAATGTAATACATTGTAATACATTGTACATACATTGTACATACATTGTAATCCATTGTAATCCAATGTAATCCATTGTAATCCATTGTAATCCAATGTAATCCATTGTAATCCATTGTAATCCAATGTAATCCAATGTAATCCAATGTAATCCATTGTAATCCATTGTAATCCAATGTAATACATTGTAATCCAATGTAATCCATTGTAATCCATTGTAATCCAATGTAATCCATTGTAATCCAATGTAATACATTGTAATCCAATGTAATACATTGTACATACATTGTACATACATTGTAATACATTTTAATACTTTCTTTATGTATTTCTTTTGTACATTGAAAAAACTACGAATTTTGGCTTTTTATGAACATTTTTGTTTGTAAGCACAAAAATCGAAAGAACTTTTTTCCTGACAGAGGAGTTTGAGCTGAAATTTTCGATTTTTCTTATCTGGATAGTGTCTCAGCTTTTGGTTAAATCGAATTTTTGCGTAAAAGTGTTTTGGACTTGTTTTGGCCTCGTTTTGGACCCCAATGTACCTTCTCCCCGCTACGAAAGAGCCTTTTAAAGCATCCGTTGCTTTGAATTGAAATTGAAAAGTTGGATTGCCAATGGCAAAAGGGGCCGGGCGCGTATAAAAGGTCCGTCGCTCCGCCCCGTTCGCCATTGGTAATCTAACTTTGAGCTCAAATATATTTGTGTTGGGTGGTCCAATTTAAATGTTCTTAGTATCATTGGATGCGCCAAGAACTTTTTTCCTGACAGAATGAATTAGCTAATTTAGCTGAAATTTTGGATTTTTCTTATTTGGATAGTGTCTCTTTTGACTCTTTTGACTAAATCGGATTTTTTGCTCTGAACGTAAAAGTGTCTTTTCCATAGATTTGATGTGTGGTGGTCTAGTAAATAACGCATTAGGCTTCCGCTCACTTATTTCGATTTCTTTTCTCTACGAATTTCGTTCCTTTCCTCTCCACAGATTTGATTCCTTTTCTCTACAGATTTGGTTCCTTTTCGGTACAGATTTGGCTCCTTTTATCTACAGATTTGATTCCTTTTATCTACAAATTCCGATCTCACTGGATCCAGGTTCAGCCCCAGCTTTTTGGTTTTGAATTTTGAAGCTCAAAGAGAAAGCTCAAAGACCAACCGTTGAGTTTTGGCGTGGCGAACGAGATCTTCCAAATACTTGGAACTGTTCTTCAAATGCTCGACGAGTTTTCTGGAAAGGATTTTTGAAAAGTGTGTTTCAAAGTGTGTTTCAAAGTTGAGTGGCTCGAGAATTTGAAAACATACGTAATGTTTTCTTGGCAAATCTTGAAAAATCAATGTAACACCGAAACTGTTAGAGAGAGAGGACTTTAGTTCTTTAGAGAAACTTTCATGGTATAAAGTTTCAAGAAAAGCTCGATGTTTTGATATTTAGAATGTAATAGCTTTTTCAAGGCCAGCTTTCTCAAGGCCAGCTTTCTCAAGGCCAGCTTTCTCAAGGCCAGCTTTCTCAAGGCCAGCTTTCTCAAGGCCAGCTTTCTCAAGGCCAGCTTTCTCAAGGCCAGCTTTCTCAAGGCCAGCTTTCTCAAGGCCAGCTTTCTCAAGGCCAGCTTTCTCAAGGCCAGCTTTCTCAAGGCCAGCTTTCTCAAGGCCAGCTTTCTCAAGGCCAGCTTTCTCAAGGCCAGCTTTCTCAAGGCCAGCTTTCTCAAGGCCAGCTTTCTCAAGGCCAGCTTTTCAATGAACTTCTTTAGTTGAAAAACTTTGTGTTCCAAAGCTAATGGGATCAAACGATTTGTTGACTCGTCAGTTCGTCTAACAGACATTTCTTTGCACTAGTCTAGTTCTTGTTCCAATTTTTTCTTATCCAAGTCTAGTCCTTGTTCCAAAAAGCTAAACTTTTACTTTGCAGCAAGCATCTCCGTTTTTCGTCTCCCGCGACTCGCTGTACAGGCCTGATTGTTGAGTTGGCGCTTCTCGTGTTTGTCGCTCTGAAACAGAAAAATTCAGTCAAATGATCTGACTCAAATGATTCAGTATTGATCAGTCCATTGCTTAGTAAATCAAATCTTGATTTTAAAGCAAATAGTAATTAAAGAATGGCTTTAGAAAGAAAACAAGAATGTTGTGTAGGATCGTTGGGAAATTGTGAAATGTTAGGATCTTTTTATCCAGATCTAATCAGGCGAAAGAAATGTTTGTGTTTCAATTTATTACGGGTCAAGTTGCGGTCGCTCACCGGAATATTAACTATTATTATTATATTATTATTACCAGCCGCGAAACCCGACTAACGGCGGGTTTTTCTGGTTGTTTTGCGGATGGAGGCGTTTGTCGCCGTGGAGAAGTGAATAGCGCGCCGGTCTACCGCCAATACGATCCGAATTCGACCTCTCCATGCGACTCGAATCGTGCTTTTTAAAAAAATCCAAAAGCACGTTGCACAACTACATGTAATTCTCTATTCAATGGCAAAAAAAATCAGTGCAAATGGTCCTCTGGGGCCTGAGGAGTAACTCGCACAGGCAGACAGACAGACAGACAGATAGACAGACATACAGACAGACAGACAGATAGACAGACAGAGAGACGTCTTAGTCCCTTTATATACCGTCTTCTCTCTAATAGTAGTCCGCGTCGAGCCAAGTTGATGACTATTTTACGGTTTCTAAGTTTTGGCAGAAGCTCAAAATTCTTAGCGACAATCCGCTATTCAAATGCTTTTCCTGGTCTATCGTTGTTATCGTTGAAATCCGAAATGCTACAGGATTGGGCCAAATTACACGGAGAAGAAACGTGTTTGAATGTTATTTGTCAACCGTTCCATAAAATTCTTATGCCGGTATTCTCTCTAATAGTAGTGCACTCCAACGAGCCGAGTTGGTGGCGATTTTACGGTTTCCAAGTTTTCCCAGAAGCTCAACACTCAAATCCCTCACAAGATCTCATCGTCAGCTACATTTTCTGACCCCACATCGATAGCTTCTGATAAGCGGTTCTCGAGATTTCAAGGAATTTAGGCGACGCTCAGGGTGCACTACTATTAGAGAAAATATGGTAGTAGATTATTATTTATTATTTATGATTATACGGCTCGCGTAATGCAAAATGGACACAATTCTGTTAAATCCCGCAAATTGGAGAATCTAAGTTAATCTAAGGGAGTTTTAAGTTTAAAAAAAAACAGTTTTATCTGGATTACAGAATTTTAAATTCCGTTAAAATATGAAATGCTATGAAATAAGTCAAATTTTACTTACCTTACTTACTTTTAAATTTTAGAAATGAAAACAAAACTGATAGTGGATCGAAATTCATACCGTAAATATTGTAATAGTACCCCACGCCCATAATGACGGTGCGGAGCTTTGCGTAGTCTAGCTTTGGACGAGTTTTTCTCGACACTGGTTTATGCTACAATGCGCGCTTTGGTATCAAAAAATAGCCCTGAATTTCAGCTATTTTTTCATACCAAAGACGCACTTTTTGAAAGTACAGGCGCTTTGAAAAAAAATGAAATACTTTTGCTAAAAACTTTTGCGACTACGCGACTTTACGAGGGGGTGGGGTACTATTACAGTATTTACGGTAATTGAGGAAATGCTTAGTGAAACGTTTTAAATCCTTTTCTCAAACCTTTGCATCATATTTGTAAATCCTCGGTCGTCCGCGCGGCTTCTTGCCTGTTGCTGAATTTGATGAGCTTGACGAAGTGGAAGGGCCGGGTTGTTCGTTAAGATCTGAAATAAGATAAGAAAATAAGATCTGAAACTTTTTGACAAGATATATACATTTTAAACTTACTCAAAATTAGGTAAGTTTTGCAAAAAGGCTTTAATAATTTTTGTTATCAAAAACCCGGGAGTGGGACAAATGCGATCGTTTTTTTGGCGCACCCGGACATTTGCGCACCTTTTTTTCCGCACCTTGCCCATTAGCGCACCTTTTTTCGCGTTTTAAGCTCTAAAAGCTCTAAAAAAAGCTCTAAAAAGCTAATATTAACCAATTTCTATTCCAAATGTTGTTTTTCTAGGTAATTTGAGGGCGTAGAATCGAAATTTTGATATAACAGAGCGCGTGGAACCAACAAAACCAACCAAAACCAACCAAAACCAATGTGGAACCAAAAGACAAAACGGCTAAATCAAATTACAGAAAATTGTCGATCTTTCTCTTTGTATAACTCCGTCCGCTCGCTTCCACAAGCTCTGATATGTCAAAATTTCGATTCTACGCCCTAAAATTACCTAGAAAAACAACTTTTGGAATAGAAATTGGTTAATGTTAGCTTGTTAGAGCTTTTTTAGAGCTTTTAGAGCTTAAAACGCGAAAAAAAGGTGCGCTAATGGGCAAGGTGCGGAAAAAAAGGTGCACAAATGTCCGGGTGCGCCAAAAAAACGATCGCATTTGTCCCACTCCCAAAAACCCTTTAATAATTTTTGTTATCAAAGCAAATGTAAAGTAATAAACTTTGACCCGACTTGGTCAGATTGGTCAGATTGTTTTTTTTGACTCTTTTACTAAAGTTATTTTACTTTTTCTGGGATAATCAAGCATTATTAATCTATTGAGAATATTTTTAGAAAGTTTTGAACAATTTCCATTGATATTTTGAGAGGCTAGCTGGAGTTTCGGCTCTGCAACGTTGCTAAGCGGGAAAGTGAAGAGAGAGGCAAGATAAGAAGTGATAGCATGTTCAAAACATTCTAAAAATATCGTCAATGAATTAAGCGTATTTGATTACTTTTAGAAAATACAAAAAGATTAGAAAAAAGACTCCTAATAGGTTGATGCATAAGTCTTTTCGTTTTTTTTCGTACTTCTGTTAAAAAGTAACAAATTCACGAATTAATCTATAGTTTGCTCTATAAAAAAGTGTTTTTTTGTTCAATTTGCATCTTTTTAAATGAATTTCGGTTCACTTTCAAGCAAATTCGAGAGTGAAAAACGCCTTTTTCGTAAAAATCTATAAAAAACTCTACGGAAAAATTGGCTGAATGAATTTCTCTGAAATTTTGGCGAAATAAACTAACTTTATCAAACATATCAAACGTTTTTTTTCTCTATCTTTTATCTATTGACACGAAGATAGGTTTTCTTTAGCTAAAGGTGTCTAAACCGCATCATCGAGTTAGCCCTTTTTGACTACCCGACTTCATACTCTCAAGAAAATCCAGGCATTAAATATTTTTAAACCCGTTTTAATGTTATTTTGTAGAAAAATAATTCGTTTTTCTAATGAAATCAACCGTAGTTTAATTGGTGCATTTGTTGGCTTGAAACGGCTGACGAAAAGGAACAAAAACACTTATGCATCAACCTAATAGAATAGAATTAGACCAAGCCAAAGTGGTCAAAGTTTATTCGTTTCGAATGAAAACTTCAAACTTTTGCAGTTTTCAACGTTTCACCTTTTAAATCCGATTCTTTTTTTAACACGTTGACGACATTGTCACCTGATGCTGTCTGACACATATTCGTTCGCCTGGAACATTGTCACCTGATGTCAGGTGACAGTACGACAGTAGGACAGTAGTTATTGATTTTTGTGCATATTTATGTTTGCTGATGATGGATATTAAATAAGCAAGTAGGGTGGAATCTATATTCGACTTGGTCCCGGAAAATGTCGATTTAACCGTTAATTATTAAAATTCTAATTTTTTAGGTGACAATTTCAGGTGACATTTGTCGTTTTTGTCGAAAAAACAACGTTGTCCCATGCGATTGTTTGTGCAAAAACGTCATTGTCGTCAACGTGTTAAAACCAAAGTAATATGCTATTGTAATCTGCTATTGTAATCTGCTATTTATCTGCTATTTATCTGCTATTTATCTGCTATTTATCTGCTATTTATCTGCTAAATGTCCTATTTACTTTATCAATAAAATCGTTTTGAATTAAAATTTGAAAAACAAAATCAATTTTCAAACCGTGAGCGGCTTGATTTTGCTGAATTTGAGTCGGATGTTGGCTGTGATTCCATTGGCAAGAATTTCCATGTGATGGCAAGAATTGGACTTGATTTGGACAGAAGCGAAAATCCGGTTGATGAGAGACGGCTCTGGAATAGTTTGTGTTCAAGATTAACCCCTGCGGTTAGGTGCAAATGTTGCCCAAACAAAAAATGGTGATGATTCTTCTTCGAGTGTGTTCCTTGCGAGCGAGTAAAATGAGTAGTGTAGCAAAGTAGTAAAGTAATCGTCGAGTAACTACGAGTAATCGTCGAGCAACTACGAGTAACTATGAGTAATCGTCGAGTAACTATGAGTAATCGTCGAGTAACTATGAGTAATCGTCGAGTAACTACGAGTAATCGTCGAGCAACTACGAGTAACTACGAGTAATCGTCGAGTAACTACGAAGTAATCCTCTTTACACGACGAGTAAATCCAATATCTTTACGGGAATTTCCTACCAAATCATTTAAACGGCTCTTTATCTTTAAAAGTATCTTTATATAAGGCGGCGCTCGTGATTTTTGCGCCAATTTTTTTTGGAAAAGAATTACCGTCCTTTTAGCAAAAATTATACGAGCCGCTCCCATTGCCATTGGCAATCTAACTTTGAGCTCAAATTTCTTGGCGTTTGGCTGTTCAACTGAAATATTCTTGGTATCATTAGATGCACCAAGTCTTTCTCTATCGATTGGTACAAGAACCATTTAAATTGAATAACCCGACACCGAGAAATTTGAGCTCAAAGTTAGATTGCCAATGGCAAAAGGGGCGAGGCGCGACCAAAAGGTCCGTCGCTCCGCCCCGTTTGCCATTGGTAATCTAACTTTGAGCTCAAATATCTCGATGTTGGGCTATTCAATTTAAATGCTCTTGGTATCATCGGATGTGCCAAGTCTTTCTCTATCGATTGATATAAAAACTATTGAAATTAAACAGCCCAACACCAAGAAATTTTAGCTCAAAGTTAGATTGCCAATGGCAAAAGGGGTGAGGCGACTATCAGTTTTGCTTTTTTTTTCACTAATTTGGACTAGTGTTGAGTGCTCTATTTTTGCGTTTCAAAAAACACATTATTCGCGAGGAACACCCTCTAAAGCCTTCTTCTAAAGCCTCAGAGATACGAGGTTCCAGTGGAAAGCCATCAATTTTTTGATCGACAATCGAATGGATTGGTGTTAAGGTAATTTGAGAAATTGGTAACTGTTTGGAATTAGGAACTGTTTGGAATTAGGAACTGTTTGGAATTAGGAACTGTTTGGAATTAGGAACTGTTTGGAATTAGGAACTGTTTGGAATTAGGAACTGTTCGGAATTAGGAACTGTTTGGGATTAGGAACTGTTTGGAATTAGGAACTGTTTGGAATTAGGAACTGTTTGGGATTAGGAACTGTTTGGAATTAGCAACTTTATGCAATTAGGAACTGTGTGCAATTGGCAACTGGTTGAATCGTTTATCGTTGAAACTTACAATCGATTCTCGGGCGTGACTGGCTGTCGATTCAAATCCAGCAGCCCTCCTCCACCACCTCCATCACCAGTGTTCTCTTTTTCTTGACCCAGCGGGAAATCAGCCCAAAGTGGGCCGACTGGTGTCCGAGCAATCTCATCGTAATCTAGAAAAATGTTTCTTTTTTCATTTTACTATTATTTTAGAATTCGATTTTACTTTATTATTTTACTATTTCATTTTCCAGAAAGTCTCTTCGTTCCCTTTTATAAATTTGTTGAAAAATGAATTTCATAATGAATGAAAAATGCAAATTCATCAATTAATCTGACCAATAAAGTGACTTTTCCCTTCCCTTGTTTATTCTTTCATTTTCGATCTTTTTAAGTGAATTTGCATCAATTTGCATCAATTTATTGCTCAATTTCCATCTTTTTGTTGATTTCCATCAATTCATCGAAAAAACTCGATTCACTTACGAGCAAATGCGAGAGGGAAAAACGGATTTTCTTATGTAAAACTATGAAATCTCTACGAAGAAATTGATTGAATGAATTTGAAATCAATTTCTTTATCTAACTTTTTATGCTCTATCGTTTATCGATTGACACAAAGATGGGTTTCCTCAGCTAAAAGCGTCGAAATCGAATCATCGAATCACTCCATTCAATTTTCAGCTTTTTAAGTCAATTTGAATGAATTTCCCATCTTTTAAAGTCAATTTGAATGAATTTCCATCTTTTTAAGTCAATTTAAATCAATTTCCATCTTTTAAAGTCAATTTGAATCAATTTCCATCTTTTAAGTCAATTTGAATCAATTTCCCATCTTTTAAAGTCAATTTGAATGAATTTTCATCTTTTCAAGTCAATTTCGATGAATTTCCATCTTTTTAAGTCAATTTGAATGAATTTCCATCTTTTTAAGTCAATTTGAATCAATTTCCATCTTTTTAAGTCAATTTAAATCAATTTCCCATCATTTTAAGTCAATTTGAATGAATTTTCATCATTTTAAGTCAATTTAGATGAATTTCCATCTTTTAAAGTCAATTTGAATCAATTTTCATCTTTTTAAGTCAATTTCGTTTCACTTTCAAGCAAATTGAAAACGTTTTTCTATAAAAATCTCTTAAAAAAAACCTCTACGAAGAAATTGGCTGACTCAATTTCTCCAAAAATTTAGATTTAGCTATATACCAAACTTTTTGTGCTCTATCTTTTATCTATTGACACAAAGATAGGTTTCCTTAGCTAAAAGTGTCGAAATCGAATCATCGAATCACTTTTTGACTACCCAACTTTAGGTTAACAAAAAAGATTCAAACTTAAGACATTTGAAAGCCGTTTTAATGTGATTTTACAGAAAAATAATTGGGTTTTTTTGATGAAATAAACTGTTGTTTAATTGGTGCATTTGTTGACTTTAAATAGAAGCACCGAAAAGAAACGAAAAGACTTTTTCGATTTATCTTTCTACAGTACTATTTTTTATCTTACAAATATTTGAAGATAGATATTAAAGATTGATTTAGATAAATATTGATTGTTTAAGAAGTAGATCTTATTCAAATTATGCTTTAAAGAAAAGATGTGATAAAGTTGAGATTGGACAGCTTTTGGAAAACTTAGAAGTTGGATTAGAGCTGACAATTCTGATAATTCCTTTTTTCTTTTCTTATAAAGAAACGAAAAGACTTTTTCGACTGATCTTTCTACAGTACTATTTTTTGTCTTATAACTATTTTAAGAATAGATATTAAAGATTGATTTAGATAAATATTGAATGGTTTTCCGAAGATGGGTTTCCGAAGATGGTTTTCCCGTTGCCGCAAAGTGTTCAAAACCGAATCATCGAGTAAAAACGAAACCCATAATCGTGTAATGGAAAAAGACAGAAAAAGTTCGAAGATATGGGTAGGTAGGGAAGGTAGGAAAACTTTTTGTTTTGTTTTGTTTATTTGAACGCACTTATTTTTTTATTTGAACTTATTAGGTAGATGCATAAGAAATGCGGATTTCAACATTTTAACATTCAACAACAATGTAATGATTTGTTGATTAAAAGCTGATGATTTTGCTATTAGTATCGAATGATTTGCTATTATGAAACTATTAGGTACACGCATAAGAAATGCGGATTTCAACATTTCCATAAATTCCCAACGATAGAAACCCTGATATCGATGAATGTTATCGATGAATGTTATAAACTATTTGAGAGTTGTAAATCTCCTCTATAAAATAGGCTAAAACGTGTTTCAATTGGAGAATCATTGGAGAATCATTGAAGAAATTTCGAGGGCGAAATGCGAGTGAGCAAAAAAGGGCACTTTTGACAACCCCACTTTCAAAGCGTTCGTTTTTGACTATATAGTGGAAAATGAGCGCCTTAAAATCATTATCCTAAAAATATCATTCAAAATAATTAAAATTTGGGATCATTTCATGGGAAAACTTTGTTTTTACAATCATTTTTCTGCCCTCGACAATCTGCCACCGGGACATATTCGTCATGTCATGCTTCATGAGTTCCTACAAGAGCACAGTGCGGCGTCATGCTTCATGAGTTCCTACAAGAGCACAGTGCGGCTTGTCATGCTTCATGAGTTCCTACAAGAGCACAGTGCGGCTTGTCATGCTTCATGAGTTCCTACAAGAGCACAGTGCGGCTTGTCATGCTTCATGAGTTCCTACAAGAGCACAGTGCAGGCTTGGCAGCTGCTAATATTAAAAAGATATAAGAAAAGATATAAGAAAAAGATATCCTTTTTTTAAATCTTTAACTTTGGGAAGCTAACTCTATTTTGAGCACACTAAACTTGTCCCTAAAGTGACTCGATTCCTTGGTCACTCGCATTTGGCCCTCGAAATCTCTTCAATGCTTCGATCAATTGAAACACGTTTTTGCCTATTTTGTAGAGGAGGCTTACGACTTTTAAATAGTTTACATTCAAATAGTATAACATTCATCGATATCAGGGTTTCTATCGTTGGAAATTTATGAAAATGTTGAAATCCGCATTTCTTATGCATTTACCTAATATTTGTGCTACTAGTTTCTAAACTAATAGGTTGATGCATAAGTGTTTTTGTTCCTTTTCGTCAGCCGTTTCAAGCCAACAAATGCACCAATTAAACTACGGTTGATTTCATTAGAAAAAGCAATTATTTTTCTGCAAAATAACATTAAAACGGGTTTAAAAATAACCTGGATTATATGCCTGGATTTTCTTGAGAGTATGAAGTCGGGTAGTCAAAAAGGGCTAACTCGATGATGCGGTTTAGACACCTTAGCTAAAGAAAACCTATCTTCGTGTCAATAGATAAAAGATAGAGAAAAAAAACGTTTGATATGTTTGATAAAGTTAGTTTATTTCGCCAAAATTTCAGAGAAATTCATTCAGCCAATTTTTCCGTAGAGTTTTATAGATTTTTATAGAAAAAGGCGTTTTTCACTCTCGAATTTGCTTGAAAGTGAACCGAAATTCATTTAAAAAGATGCAAATTGAACAAAACAACCCTTTTTTTATAGAGCAAACTATAGATTAATTCGTGAATTTGTTACTTTTTAACAGAAGTACGAAAAAAACGAAAAGACTTATGCATCAACCTAATAGAAACTCTAAAAACCGATGGAAATCAATGAGAAATGTCAGACGAAAGCTATAGAAAGCTAGAAATATAGAAATATACATAACAAATTTAAATATCTTTAAAAAAAAGAAACAAACGAAACAAACGAAACAAACGAAACCTGAATCGTGCAGAGGATACTCGTATAACCGACCTTGGGCATCGTAGCTCATGTTTTAAACAAAAAAAAACAATCGAAGTCAGTGGATTCCCCTTGAAAATAGTCTTGCCAAAGGTTAAATCGCCTCCAAAATGTGAATTGAAAAAAAAGCGTTAGTGAAACAAAACTGCTTTTGAGAGAATTTTATGACGAAACCATTTTCACAAAAATTTTTGGCAAAAAACTTTTGTTGCTCAACGAAATTCTTGTTTCGATGCTTTTGAAAATAGAATTCTTTTGTTTCTTTTGAAAATAAAATACTTTTATTTAAGTTTTAAGATCGAAAAAATAGTAAAAAGAGTATTTTATTCAAATATTTATTGGATAAACTTATTTTGAAACTTATTTGAAACTTTTCTATTTAAAAGTATTGTGATTTTGATGAGTTTTGATGGGTTTTGATGAGTTTGATGAATTAAAGAGCTATAAAACTTAGCCTGGCTTTTTTTTCTTGAGCTAAATCCAAGTTCAAGTGTTTCTAATGTTGGTTAGGGATGGCTAAGGATGGCTTGGCGAAGCTTCAGTGAAATTCTACGTCATAATTATTGCAACAAGATACTCAAGGCATTGCACACCAAGAAGTTTCACTGGAAGAAGATTTTTAAACAGAAATAGCTTTATTTAACAGTAACAAATAAGGAAACAAGAGATCATTCGATATTACCGCCTTTTGCCTTGATAACAGCCCTTAATCGGTTCGGATATGCCTCCACTGCGGCCCGAATGTCATCTTGAGAAATCGCCTTTCATCCTTTGGTCAAAGACTTCTTCAAGGTCAAAGACTTCTTCAAGGTCAAAGACTTCTTCAAAGAATCCAAACTTTTGTGTTTTCGAGAGCAGACATTAGCCTCTAAGATTGCCCAAATGGAAAAGTCCATCACATTGAGATCCGGTGAGTTTGGGGGCCCTTCATCCTTGGTGATCACTGAGGGAAAGTTGGCTACACACCAGTCCCTGAACCGTCTTCTTCGTCTTCTTTGGGCAACTAGGCAAGAATAAAGAAGATAGAACGCAACACAAAAAAAAGGGGGCAAAAAAATAAGAAAGCTGTTTGGAAAACGGAAAACGGTGGAAAACTCTTGTTGCAATAATTATGACGCACCCTGTAAATACCACACCAATGCCTAGTTCCTTCAAAGCATCAGTAATCAATAGCTGAAATCAATAGCTGAAATCAAATCCAATAGCTGAAATCAATAGCTGGAATCAATAACTGGAAGAATAGCTGGAATCAATAGCTGAAATCAATAGCTGGAATCAATAGCTGGAATCAATAGCTGAAATCAATAGCTGGAATCAATAGCTGGAAGAATAGCTGGAATCAATAGCTGAAATCAATAGCTGGAATCAATAGCTGGAAGAATAGCTGGAATCAATAGCTGGAATCAATAGCTGGAAAAATCTTTTGAGTTGAAATTGTAAAAGGAATTGTAAAACTAATTTTTCCAGGACGAAGAATATTTATATTTATTGGATAAACTTATTTTTGAAACTTTTCTTTTTAAAAGTACCGTAATTTTGATGAGTTTTGATGCGTTTTGATGAGTTTTTGTTTGGTTTTTCGTTGCGCAACAGAAAGATGGCTTTTCTTTCTTTTCTTGACGGCTTTTCTTAACAAGAAACTACAGGATTACTCATTTTCCTTTCTTTTTATTTCTTGCTTCCTTCCTGCTATTTGATAAATCATTTTTAGGGTTTAGATAAAGCTACGAATTGGGTTAATTGCTTGGAAATGATTGAAAATGATTAAATGTAAGATATAAGGATTAAATGTAAGATTGAAAATGATTAAATGTAAAGTTAAGATCAAATCCCGATTCGAATTTTCTCACTGATAGTCTGGGTAACAAAATTTTTGATTTCAACACTATTTATACCAGAATCCTGTTTGGCGTTTGATAATTTTATTAGTAGATTGCATTTGGAACAATATTTTATTCATTTAAGCATCAAAAGTGACAATGAAAGATGGGAAATGACTGGGAATGGGAAAATGACACACAGAACACAAGGAGAGACTGAAGAGAGGCTGTAGAGGCTGAAGAATTGCTGAATTCTATTAAAATTCTATTCAAATTCAAATCCAAATCCAAATTCGAACTTGTCAAGTAGATGAATGATAAATCTGATCTTCATTGATCTGCTGAGTCGCTTGCTGAGTCGCTTGCTGAGTCGCTCTCCGCTGAGTCGCTTGCTGAGTCGCTTGCTGGAGTCGCTTGCTGAGTCGCTTGCTGAGTCGCTTGCTGAGTCGCTTGCTGAGTCGCTTCTGAGTCGCTTGCTGAGTCGCTTGCTGAGTCGCTTGCTGAGTCGCTTGCTGAGTCGCTTGCTGAGTCGCTTGCTGGAGTCGCTTGCTGAGTCGCTTGCTGAGTCGCCTCTGAGTCGCTTGCTGAGTCGCCTGCTGAGTCGCTTGCTGGAGTCGCTTGCTGAGTCGCTTGCTGAGTCGCTTGCTGACTTACTTTAAGCCGCGCTCAAAGTGATTTTTAAGTTATCCAAATGATGCGGAACTGGTGTTTGAATCTGGTACGAAAGCTACGACTCCTTAGCACTTTCGATTTCATCCGTGGAGCCATCTCCCGAAATCATTATGCAGTTCGATGATCCTTATTTGCTTAGGTAGACCTTTATCCTTTGACACCTTTAACAAATTAAAAAATTGGCGTAAATTTGACACCAAAATTTCCCTAACTTGTTAATAGTCATAAAAAAACATTAAAAACATTAAAAACGCATACAAATTGTCCTTTGCTAATTTTATTAGCAGATTGCATTTAGAAATTTCAATATTATTTTATTCATTAAGTATCAAAAAGTGACAATGAAAGATGGGAAATGATCAAATGGGAATTGACAATGACTGGGAATAGGAAATGACACAGAACACAAGGAGAGATCAAAAGAGCTTGTAGAGGCTGAAGAATTTCGTTTAAATTTGATTCAAATTTATTCAAATTTATTCAAATTTAAATTCGAACTTCTGTTAAGTGAATGAATGATAAAGCTGATCTTCATTGTGTCTCAAAAGAACAAAAACTCTAGCGAACCGCCGATTATTGTATCGGCAGACATTCAGCACCAGATATACAGCAGAACTTAATGGGTGTCCTGTCCCCTTATAAATAGATAAAACTTCTTCCGAGCTAGATGAGCAATGTGATTAAGCAACAAACACTTGATTCTGAAGAAGAGGGCTGACAGATAGGTTTGCATCTGTCAGTTGTTCCATCTGTCAGCCAAAAACTGGCTGACAGACGGGTTTGTATTAAAAACGAGAAGATTTCTGAAAAGGAGGATTCTGTGGAAAGGAATGGCTGAAAAGTCTTGTCCCCTTATAAAATAGATAATTCAGGATAGAAAATCTTGAAAATCCAACAAAACGGTGTTGATTTTCAGATTCTCCATACATTTACATTAAGATTGCCATTTAGATTACTAGCTTTAATCGGACAATTTTTATTTCTGTATTTCTTTTATTCTCTTTGGCTACTCTTACCTTACTCTTACTTCCTTTGGTTACTTCTACTCTTACTCTTTGGTTACTCTTCTTACTCTTACCCCTGTCACTCCACCTCTGGAAGCCACCCTTTACCTTTGTTCTTCACCCACCTCACCTCTGGTCACTCCACCCTGACCTTTGCACTCCTAATTCCACCTCTACCACTCTCACTCCACTCCACCCTCTTGGCCACCTTACTCCACTCCTGTCACCTCCACCTTGGCCACCCCACCCCACCTCACCTTTAGCCACCCACCTTGGTCACCCACCTTGGCTCACCCACTCCTTGAGCCACCCACTCCTCACCTCTGGTCACTCTTACTCTTTTTGACATTTACTTACTTCTACTTCTTTTGGCTACTTATTTTTACTTTACTTCTTTGCCAATTTTACTCTTTTAGCTACTTCTTACTTTACTTTTCGGTTACTTACTTTTTTAGCTACTTTACTTCTTACTTCTTTGGCTGCTCTTATGGAGAAGCGAAGACCCCCATTTCTTGATTCATCATAAAAAGAAAATATACATAAACAATTGCTTGAGTAAAGTTAGTAATCAAAAAATTTTACCTTAATGGAAAAATGTATGGAGAATCTGAAAATCACCGCTTGTTGGATTTTCAAAAAAGTTTTCATCCAAATTATTCATTTTATATGGGGAGATGCGTTTTTTAGCCATTTCCTGCTTTTGATGTAAATCAATCTGTCAGCCATTTTTCGACCTCTTCGGGAATCAAAGCGTATTTATTCGCCGGTTACTGCTTCAATGCTCGGAAGCAATAATAATCAGAAGGTATCTGATTGCTGAATGCCTACCGACACAGTAATCTTTAGTATGACTTTAACGCTTCAAAGCTCAGTGTAACTAAAGCTTTAGTATTAGATTAGAAAAATTGGAAAGATCAAAAGAGATGACAAAAAAAAGAATGACGTATGTCTCCAGCTAACCAACAAAAATAGCTGCAGATTCAGTATAAAAAGCAAAAGAAAGTTTATAAAAATAGGGTTTCGAAAAAGTTTGTTTCAACTTATCAACTTTATTCCTTTATATTCCTATAGTTTCTTTATAGTTCCTATTAGTTTCTTCTTCCTTATAAAGGATCTTTTGATTTTAATCTTAATCATAACCAGATTTCATTCAATCACAAAAACAAAAACAAAAACAAAAACAAAAACAAAAACAAAAACAAAAACAAAACAAAAAACAAAAACAAAAAATAAAAACATATTTCATTCAACATATGGTTCGGGAAACGAGGCTTCCTGGGGATGATGCCCTAGGCGCTTTGAGGATCTCGCTCGCCTGAACACGCCGCCGCTTAAGCTCAAGGATCGATTGTCACGGAGACGCTTTCAGCTTTCACCATTCCCCAAAAACAATCATATTCAATGTATTGAAAGTTAGTAATCATACTATAAAATAGGGTACTCATCGAGGGTATCCCCATGCTTTGATGGCGTCTTCTTCAAACTTTCGATATTTTTATGGGATTGTGTTGACGGAGCCTTCTTCAGTAAATCTTACTGCCATTTCTATTTAGTTCTTTATAGTTCCTTTTCTGATCCCCATAGTCCTCATAGTTCTATAGTCCTTATATTCCTTATAGTTCCTATTAGTTCCTTGTAGTCCTTTATAGTTCTATGTTCTCTTCCTCAAGTAAAGGATCTTGATTTTGAATCTTAATCATAACCAGATTTCATTCACTCACAAAAACAAAAACAAAAACAAAACAAAAACAAAAACATATTTCATCATCACCAAAAATATTCCCAAATATTCCCAATAAATAAATTTCTGTGTCTAGTTCATTTCATTGTTGCTGATCACAAGTCTTATCACTTTTTAGTGGCTCAAATAGGTCACTGCTAAGGAGATAAAGCAAGAAAAGTAGGAATTCAAAAAAGAAAAGAAAATTAAAAAAAAGGAAGCATGAAGAGAGAAACTTCAAGAATTGTTTGTAATATTGAACAATGAGTATTGAAATTTCAATTTCAATTTCACCTAATTTCAAATCTAATTTCAAACTTAATGTGATTTCAAAGGCTGGCTGGAAAATAATTAGGAGGATTTTAACGTTTTAGAATTTTAATGTTGTATCGTTTTGTGAATTTTCGTTGTATCGTGAAGTTGTATTGTTCGTTATATTGAAATTGGACTGTATGACAAATGATAGAGAAGTAAAAGAAGCAGATAAGTAAAGGTAAGTAAAAAGCAAATAAAGACGGTGTGCAGAAAAGTAGCTCTCTTTTCGGGGAAATCTTATGTTGATGCTTTGATTTTGAATACCTCTGACTTCTCCGGTCAATCCGCTGGATATCTCTGATTCTCTTGTCCAAAGATCGTTTGGTGTTGGCAGGGACGGAGCCCCACTTTGTATTGCTTCTTTGGCTTGAAACAACGATGGATTCTATTTATTGTAGTTTCGCTAGATTAGTGATTTGGCTATATTCGGAATAAATATCAAATAATCATTGCCCCATCGGTACTTTCTCACGCACTGTGCACAGACGGAAAATCTGCTTTCCAGATGATGTTCCAGATGATGTGTGTTAGGTCATTTACCTATCTTTTTGAGTTTTAAAGTTACCTATAGCTTTAAGTACCTATAGTTTTTAAGTACCTATAACTTCGAGTACCTATAGTTTTAAGTAGACTTCGGAAAACAAAATCTTAACTAAAACTGAACTACCAAAAACAAAACAGAGACCAAACCAAAAACCAAAAAAAAAACCAAAACTCGCCAATATCTCGCGACTGGGAGGAGCTTAGCGAAAATCTGTTTCCAGATTTGAAATCAGCATCCAAAAATCTATCCCAAAGGCTATTTTGTTTCGAAATTTCGAGGTCGTGTTGGTCCTTTTCGGCCGCGAGATTTTGTGGAGAGAGAAAAAGAGAAAGGCTAATTTGTATTTTACATTAAAATTTGCATTTTACAATTTTAAATTTACATGTTAATTTATATGCAATTGAGTTTTGGTTGTTTTTGGTTTTGGTCTGTTTTGGTGTTTTGGTTTTGGTTTTGGTTTTGGTTTTGTTTGTCGAAGTCTAGTTTTAAGTACCTATAATTTCGAGTACCTATAATTTCAGAGTACCTATAGTTTCGAGTACCTATAGTTTCGAGTACCTATAGTTTCGAGTACCTATAGTTTCGAGTACCTATAGTTTCGAGTACCTATAGTTTCGCGAGTACCTATAGTTTCGAGTACCTATAGTTTCGAGTACCTATAGTTTCGAGTACCTATAGTTTCGAGTACCCATAGTTTCGAGTACCTATAGTTTCGAGTACC
>CAUEEP010000564.1:0-23107 GCA_958450365.1 Mesorhabditis belari | reverse complement strand
GATCGTAAGTGAAAGGTTGCAAAGATTTTCTTCTGTAAAGACAAGTGTTCAGTTTGTGGCTGAGCACGAAATTGGCAGTGGACGATTCATGTGAAAGTCGAGAATCGAAAGCCCGGCGATCATGACAAGCTCGTGAGCGGGAGCGCTCGGTGTACATTGGAGGAAGCGTCAAAGCTCATCGTCACCTCTTTCAAAGCCACCAGGCCAAAGCTCAAAGCCACACGTTGAATTGATCGGTGTTTGTTTTGAATCAACGTTAGAGCTACCCATGAAATCGATTCCTTTAACTTTTCTCGTAGTTACACAATAATTTTAGTGTGACAGATGACCGACAGGGTGATAAAGAATCATCGGCACACCATAATTATGCAATTATGGGCAGTAAAGTAGTTTTCAAAGGCCTAATTTAATTCAAAAGTACAAAGTGTTAAATTTGAATTGAAGCCTTGAATCTTGGCTGTATTTATCTACTGCAAAACTTTCAAATTATAAAATTTGATTCAACTACGAAGCTCGTAAATGAGCTCTAGCCGGCTTTTCTTTGAACCGTTGATGAAGGGAATTGTATTAGTGAAAAAATTCGTTCTAATCTTAGCAGCCTTATGAAGAAAAATTTCAACTCAATCGATTTCTGGTAGTGTTTTAAAGATCGAAATTAAATTGAATATCGAAGAAAAACCCTCAAATCTGCTATTAAAGCTTTTTAGAAAAAAGTTTGATTCGAGGAGATAAATTGTTCAAAAACTTGTCTATGGAAAGAAAAAAAAAGGAGAAAATAAAATGAAATGAAAGGACAAATGAGAGGATTTTATGAGGCGACTTCCGTTGAAAGAAAATAAAAAAAATGATAGTTTCCTGCCAGAATCATCGTTTGTTTGGGTTTTTGGAGAGGAAATGACCTCTCCGATTCGATTTTTTTTATGGATCATCCAGTGTGGACTTGAAGAGATTGCAAATTCGAGATTTTTTTCCGTTTCTTTGAAACTCTTTTATTCATCTGGTTTGGCTTTTCGATTCGTTTTTTTTTGATCATTTAGTTGTTAAGTTGCTATAAAACGATTTTGAAACAGGAACTGGGATCAAAATCAATAAAAAATCCCCTCATTTATGGGTTTTTTTTTGCGTAAACTGTGTTTTGAAATGCGGTTTGAATTTTTTGATGAAAAAATAACAAAAATTACCTAAAATTGTAACATGACAAAGCTTAAGCCTAAGCCTAAAACTAAGCCTAAGCCTGAGCCTGAGCCTGAGCCTGAGCCTAAGCCTGAGCCTGAGCCTAAGCCTAAACTAAGCCTAAGGCTAAGCCTAAGGCTAAGCCTAAGGCTAAGCCTAAGGCTAAGCCTAAGGCTAAGCCTAAGGCTAAGCCTAAGGCTAAGCCTAAGGCTAAGCCTAAGGCTAAGCCTAAGGCTAAGCCTAAGCCTAAGCCAAAGAAAAGCACATGTGCCTCAAACTTGAAACACCACTTTTTAAAGTTTGTCTTTGAAAATGATTCTTAGAAACAAGGTATGACGATTAGAGTTACTATGTTTTTCCTAGTGAAATCTGTTATATATAAAAACACAGTGTTTGTTTGTTTGTACGGGCTTTTTCTCAGCCGTCTTTGGGCCAAAACTATAATAGAGTTGTGTCATCTAAACAAAAACTTTTAAAAAATTGACTGGGCACTACGGGGGTAGAGCTCGGATTGTGTGGGCCGTAGACAAACGAGCTCTGGACTACTACTCTGGGCCACGGGGACAACTTGGTGAGTTGTTGAGTTGCGAGACTAAGTTTAAATTTGCCTCGCCTTGCGGGAGACGAATCATAAAGCAGCTCGCCTTGCGAGAAAATCAGGCAATATATGAAAATGAATAGAAACCAAAGTATTGGGTTGATGGAAAGGACTTTTCCATCAACCCAATACTTTTCGTGAACGCCAATACGTGTTATTTGGGTTGAATTAAATTTAGATTTATCTCTAAACGATAAAGAATCGATGAGCAACTTACACAAAGCAACACAAAAAAAGGAGAGAAGGGGAAGGTAAAAAAGCACCTTGCTTCCCGGTTGCGAGTTGCTTCCCTACTGCGTTAGGCCCACAAGTTGACCAGCTGTTTAGTTGCGAGAGACTAAGCACAATTAGATTAGACACAATTAGATCAAACTTGAAATACCAGTTTCAAAAAAGGCAATCAATTTATAAGTCGTAAGTTTCTTCCTTTGCAAGTTATCAGTGAAAAAGATTTGGCGTAGGGCGCATTATTTGAAGCAAATCTGATTGAATTATCGTTTTTTTGAAACAGCAATTTAAAAATCTGTAAATTTCAATATTTAAATGACTGGATATCTGAAAATTGCCAAAATGGAAATGAACTTTACTTTAAAATGAACTTTAAAAGATATTCAGTTTAAGATATTCTGTTTAAAACATATTAAAACATATTAAAACATATTAAAAAGTACATTTGAATAAAATAAAAATAAAGTTATTGTAAATTGGACAAAATTTGAAAGAATCAATGCCGTTTTCAATTGAAACATTGAGTCTGGATCAACTTTTTCTGTTTCAAAATGTGCAATGTTTAATCGACTTCACTGTAGACAATGTACCTTGCATCATTCCTAAAGCAATAGCTAAAAACTAGTGAGACCAAGCCAACTTGGTTGTGAAGCCAAGTGAAACCAAGCCAGCCAGCCAAAATGATGTTTCAAGTTTCAAAGCATTTGTGCTTTGTTCTCACAGATCAATCCTTTCGATCAATCCTTTCGATCAATCCATTCGATCAATCCATTCGATCAATCTTTTCCATCAATCCATTCGATCAATCCATTCCATCAATCCATCCAATCAATCCATTCAATCAATCCATTCGATCAATCCTTTCCATCAATCCATTCAATCAATCCATTCAATCAATCCATTCGATCAATCCTTTCCATCAATCCATTCAATCAATCCATTCAATCAATCCATTCGATCAATCCTTTCCATCAATCCTTTCGATCAATCCATTCGATCAATCCGTTCTATCAATCCTTTCGATCAATCCTTTCAATCAATCCTTTCAATCAATCCATTCAATCAATCCTTTCGATCAATCCGTTATCGTTTCCAGAAACTAGTCTCATTGTTTTGTCTGCAATGCTTGTGCAAAGTTTACCAAAACCCTTTCAACTCGTTCAAGGTTATCTATAAGAAAAAAGCTTGCACTTTTTTTTTTCACTTCTTTTCCCTTTTCCCACAACAAAGTACTGTTTCAACGGTGAACGTGAATCAAATCCCATTAAGGTAGGAAAAAAAGCTGCTTTTCCAACCGCGTGAGTGTTTCGATACGGAAAAGATTTTACTATAAAAATCGAAAAGAACACAAAAAGATTTATTAAGAGTAAAATTTGTGTGTTTAAAGCTATTTGTTTACTAAGTTTCCAAATTGAGCTAGAATTTTAGACCAGTTAAACTTTCCAATTGGTAGACTCGAGAAAATGAATGGCTTGAAAACAATATTATTTTCAAAAAGGTTAAATACCGTATTCTCTCTAATGTTCACCCTGAGCTTCGCCTAAATTCCTCGAAATCTCGAGAACCGCTTATCAGAACCTATCGATGTTGGGTCGGAAAATGTAGCTGACGATGAGATCTATTGGGGGATTAGAGTGTTGAGCTTCTGGGAAAACTTCAAAACCGTAAAATAGGCATCAACTCGGCTCGGCGGGGTGCACTACTATTAGAGAGAGAATACGGTATACGATTTAGGAATGCTTATCGGTGTTAATTATCTATTACCTTCTCTTAGCGAGCGCATGTTCCGGGTTGGGTTTTGTTCCCGGTTTAGGGCCTGCGTAGCTTAGGCTCAGGCTCAGGCTCAGGCTCAGGCTCAGGCTTAGACTCAGGCTGACCTCGAGTACTCGGCTGATCGGCTTCAGAAAGGACCAAGGATCAAATTGACTATTCTAAATACCATATTCTCTCTAATAGTAGTGCACCCTGAGCTTCGCCTAAATTCCTTGAAATCTCGAGAACCGCTTATCAGAACCAATCGATGTGAGGTCGGAAAATGTAGCTGACGATGAGATCTTGACGATGATTAGAGTGCTGAGCTTCTGCAAAAGCTTGGAAACCGTAAAATAGTCACCAACTCGGCCACTAACTCGGCGCACTACTATTAGAGAAACTACGATAGATTGTCAATTTTCTCTATTTTTACCACCTTTCACCCAATTTCCACCCTCAAATGGGGCGTTTTTTTTCTAGAAGCTGGCCGTTTTCTCCTCAAAGAAATGTGTGAAAGCAATTGAATCTTTGAAAAGTCATTCGACTGTTCACTTCTCACACTCAACTCCCCTTTTTTTTACTCACTCAAATGGGGATATTCAGTGAGCACTTCTTTGCAAAAATCCACGAATCGACCCGATTTTTCTTTTCGCATTTTCACTCAAAATTTTCCATTGCTTTTTTTTGTCATTGAGTGATGCCGAAAGAAAAAAGTTTTGAAGGAAATGCTCCATTTACAGTTGATTGGGCATTTTCTGTCAATTGAAATAGTAGAAATTTAAAGATTCAATAAAGAATTCAATAAAGAATTCAATAAAGATAAAGATGCAGTCAGAAATGAAAGTATTAAAAGCCCAAGCCACACTCAGAAGTCGTTTTATTTTGAAAGTTCTATTTATAATGTTTCAAAAAGCGCGTCCAAAAAGTGTTGGGATCAGTTTTGTAATTGCAAATGTTAGCTAAACGCTGATTACTTTGAAATGAGGTTTTGTAGGTCGACTTTGATCAAAATCTCTCTGGTTTACTTTAATTACAGTACTGGACAATGAAATATGATATTTGAAAAACGATCGTCACTTTCGCGCGTCTGTAACTCCCTTGTCTTTGAGTTTAAACTATTAGTGTTATACATTTTCTGAAAGCTCTTTTCAAGGGCTACACAATGGTAATATTAATATTTAGAAATACGATAAAGAAAAGGCAGTTACAGACGCGCGAAAGTGACGATCTTTTCTCTAATATGATATTTCATTGTCCAGTAGTGTAATTAAAGTCCTTTCTCATTCCTTTCATTTCTTATCAAATCAAGTTTTAATGTAATGGCTCATAAATTGCTTAAAATTGACTTAAAATGCTTAAAATAAAAAGCAAATTGGCTCATAAATTGTTATAAAATTCGAAAAAACTTTCTTCTACCACCCACACAAAATCTCTTCTTTTAAAAATCAATTTTGCATAAACTATTCAATAAAATTTATTGAGTGGGCGTTAGGAATGAGGAAGAAAAAGAGAGAAATCGAAAGAAAGAGAGAGATTCTTTGAATGTTTGAATAGGGAAATGTGGAAAAGAAAAGGGTAAAAAGAAGAAAAAAAAAGTTGGATCACCGGAAGGACATTTACAGGGAAAATTTGAGGAGGGAAAGGGTCAATGAATGGGAACAGAAACAGAACAGAAACAGAACAGAAAAAGGAACAGAAATGCAGGGAAAATTAAGCAAATTCAAGCATATTAGCTCATAAATGAACGGTCATTTAGTCACTTTGAATGAATAGATTTGGCTGAAATTGAAAGCTCTTCCTTCTAAGCTCTTCTTTCTAAGCTCTTCCTTCTAAGCTCTTATTTCTAAGCTCTTCTTTCTAAGCTCTTCTTTCTAAGCTCTTCTTTCTAAGCTCTTCTTTCTAAGCCAGAGTACGGTAGCTTTTGCTGAGTGCAACTTGAGGGACGATTCAAGTGCTTTTTTTTATACCCAAACAAGCAATTGGACAAGCTTTGAAGCTGTAAACTGTAGTCAAGATGCTATCGTTTTTAGCTTGTTTATAAAGATTTTCTACTGTTTTCTATTGTTTTAACCATATTATATTCCACTCCGGCCCACGAATCCAAAAAAGTCTAAGAGTTCCGCTAAAACAACTTCCCGGACTACATTTCTTTTTGCGAGCAAGATGGCGCAGGCCTACAAATCCAAGAAAATTCAAGACTTCTGTCAAAACGTCCCGGACTTAATTTCTTTTTCTGAGTCTGGAGGGTTTGCCCTAGCTCTCCAGACTCCAGATCTAGCTCTCCAGAGTCCAGCCCTAGCTCTCAAGACTTCAGACCTAGCTCTCCGGACCTCAATCCAATGGATTTTTCTGTATGCTCGGTTCTAGAAGCCAAAACTTATTCAAAGCTCTACAGAAACATCGAAAACTTGAAGAAATCACTGTTAGAAGCGTGGGAAGTGTCAATTCAGCTCGATCTAGTCATTTGGTCGCCGTCGTTGACGCCTTCCCGAAACACCTGCGAGCCTGCTCAAATGCTAATGATGGCCGATTCGAATTTGATAGTTCATTTATAATTGTTAATGTACAATAAATGTTATTCAGTTAAAAATTTGTCTTTTTTGCTCTTGTCTGCCTTAAAATGAGAACTTTATCTTGTTGCGACAATTAGGGTGCACAGATAAAAGGTTGTACAGGACAAGATTTGATGGCATTAACGTTTATGAAAGCAACAGACCTTCGACAATATTTTCTCTCATTGAAACACGAGGCATTGTCTTGTCAAATCATATGATTTGCTATCTTTTTTGTGTTTTTAAAGGTTTATATTCTTACTTCAAGAGCAGCTATATTGGAGATATTGGGGAAGAATCGTGCACGGCACAAAGAACACCTTTTACTCTTTACTTTGCTTTGGTCTCTCTTTGCTTTGATCTCTCTTTGCTTTGATCTCTCTTTACTCTGATTTCTCTTTGCTTTGTAGATGTTATAAAAGATATTCTAGCTGTAAATTTGTATCTGAGGGTTTTCAGAGTCGGGGAATCATTTAGAGCTATTCATTTAGAGCTATTCAATTAGAGCTATTCATTTAGAGCTATTCATTTAGAGCTATTCATCTAGAGCTATTCATCTAGAGCTAGTCATCTAGAGCTATTCCTTTAGAGCTATTCATTTAGAGCTATTCATCTAGAGCTATTCCTTTAGAGCTATTCATTTAGAGCTATTCATCTAGAGCTATTCCTTTAGAGCTATTCATTTAGAGCTATTCATTTACAGCTATTCATTTACAGCTATTCATTTAGAGCTATTCAATTACAGCTATTCATTTAGAGCTATTCATTTAGAGCTATTCAATTAGAGCTATTCATTTAGAGCTAATCATCTAGAGCTATTGAGTCTACAAAATTGAACTTGAAAACTTGATAACCTGAATGAATTCAAAACTTTGTTGGGCAATAAAAGGAAAACCCCTTTCGTAAAACAATAAACCAAGAAAGAAGAAGAAAAAAGAAACTTTGATGATTCAAGAAATTCAAAGAGAAAAAAAAGACGAAGATCCGCCCATTTGTTCTCCCCTTTTGACGCTTTTCGACCCCATTTCCCCGGTTCTCTTTATATAAAGGAGTGTTCTTTCTTTTTACTCATTCGAAATCATTCTTTGTATTGCTTTAAAATTAAATTTGGCATATTCCTTAAGCATATTCCTTCAATTTGATTCATATTCCTTTAATTTTCTTTCCAGAAAATGTTACAGGAATCGCTGATTTTCGGGCTGATTACAGGTGAGATTTTGCGGGCTTACAAAAGCTTGATTTCGTTTGAGCTTCGTTTGAACTCTTTCGTTTGAGCTCTGAGCAAAATTCTTGATATTAGGTGGTGAAAATTTCGCCTTCATTTCCTTGTTCAGTGAACTTAAGTACTATGAGATTTCTGATACTGAAATAGGTTAGATCTATAAGAATATTATTCATCGACGTTGTTTATTATTACTTTTGTTCTAAACTAACTGAATTTACCCTTAAATCAGTTTAATAGCTTAGCTTACCCGATTTCTTCCAATAGAAGAGCTCGTTTAAACGAAATTTCTCATTTTTTCGTATTTTTCAACTCTTGCATAGGAAAATGCTCAACTTTTTAAAGACTTTTAAAGACTTTTAAAGAATTTAAAGAATTTAAAGACTTTTAAAGACTTTTAAACACTTTTAAACACTTTAAAACACTTTAAAACACTTTAAAACACTTTTAAACACTTTAAAACACTTTAAAACACTTTAAAACACTTTAAAACACTTTTAAAACACTTTAAAACACTTTTAAAACACTTTTAAAACACTTTTAAACACTTCTAAACACTTCTAAACACTTCTAAACACTTCTAAACACTTCTAAAGACTTAAATAATAGGTATAGACTAAAAAAAAGCTTAATGACGTTGAAAACCGGATGAAAATTCAATAAAAACACCAATTTTTGATTGAGTTTATTGTAGCTAGGGCACGAATAGTAATAAAATAATAAAATAAATATATAATATAATAAATATAATAATGTAAAGTGGATAAAGCTTGAATGGTGTTAGATTTGTAGGATTGACAAGTAGTGCGTGCACGAAAGAAGGATTGCTTTCTACTAACCCGAAATCTCATCAATCACTTTGAAACATGTAACTTTAAAACATGAAACTTGAAAGTTGATCCTTTAAGATTTGAGCCTTTAGAACTTGAACCTTTAAAGCTTGAGCCTTTAAATACAATATTTCCAAGTCTTTTGTCCAATCGCTCATCTGAACTTGCAAGTATTTTTTTAAACTTTTCCACTTGTCGTAAAATATTGAGATAAACATTGAGAATATTGAGATAAGCAATGAGAAGCTACTGGGCTAAATGAAAGCTGATGGGTGAATCAAATTTGGATTTGAATCTGCTAAATTTTCCACAAATTTAGCACATTCAGAATTAGAGACTTAAATCGTTTTTCTGCCAAGATCTGAGCAAAAGATTTCCCTAAGAAAATTCAAGTTATTCGCAGTAAATTGAGACACGAGAGCACGGCTGATAATTCTTAAAAATTTCGATTCAGCCACGTTGGCTCTGTTTAGTCAATAAGACAAAATCCTTGTTCACCTTCAAAATCCGAGATCTAGGCTTGTCGACAGTATTCGCCGCCACGTGTCAACCCGGATGGAAGCATCACTCGGCAACGAATTCTTGCTATAAACCTTTGCAAGGGGATCTCCCCTGGACGATCGCCGAGTTTCGGTGTCTTTTCCAAGGGTCACACCTAGCATCGATCACTTCTGATGAGGAGAATCGTTTTGTGCATGGTTTGTTTGGCGTTTGGCGGTTTTCAAATGATTCAATCAAATTAAATTGAAAAAATTTAAAGTGTTAACATATGTTAACGATACGGACCACGGCATTTTAGGGATATACCGTGTTTTCTCTAATAGTAGTGCACCCTGAGCGTCGCTTAAATTCCTTGAAATCTCGAGAACCGCTTATCAGAACCAATCGATGTGAGGTCGGAAAATGTAGCTGACGATGAGATCTTGACGATGATTAGAGTGCTGAGCTTCTGCAAAAGCTTGGAAACCGTAAAATCGTCACCAACTCGGCCACCAACTCGGCCACCAACTCGACCACCAACTCGGCGCACTACTATTAAAGAAAATACCATCAGAAGCTAGTTTCGCCCTTTTTTCTCCAATTTGGTTTAATTACCCAAGTTTTAAAGAGTTTTTTGATGACCGTATTCGCTTGGAAATTAAAGTTCCTCAAAAACTAATAACGGATTCAAATTCTCTATCCCAAAATGCCTCTGGTTACAAATTTTCGCATCTACAGCTAATATAATTGTTAACACCTATTTGTTAGCTTTAAAACATTCATGACAATGCCATTTTTAGCTTGGCTACCGTTTCTACAGCTATCTACAGGGTGTTCCAAAAAAAAAAAATCAGAATTCCTAGTGGCTTCTGGCCGTTTTTTTGGTGTCAAAGTGAATATTTTGGGCGGGCAAATCTTTGATATTTTTTTCACTTTTCCCTGATTTCATGACTTTCTTATAGATGAAATTTCTGAGCCACCTATGATGGTGGCTCAGAAATTCCATCTATAAGAAGCTGCCACCACAATGAAATTTTTGCCATAAGATGAAAACTTTCTGGCCCTTATTCTTATTGGTTTTAGATCCCTTTTAAACCTACATTTGAAATCTAAGCCACTTTTTACAAACTTTAAACATTTCCTTTCTAGGATTGGTCGGCAATCGTGAGATGTTCACTGGTGGTGCTTATTTTGGAAGCAATCCCGTTTATGTCAATTCTGATGGGAAACCCTTTGCCCTGTATGAGAATTGGCAGGAAGGTGAGTCAAAGAAAAGAAATATTACACAATTACTGCACCGTAATCTATCTAATGCTTTAATTCGAATGATTGAAATGATTGAAATGTTCCTGGGAAGATGCTTGAAATGTTTCCAAGGTTAAAACCTGTCCAGTCTCTGTCTGAAGGCAGTCAAAGGCTAATTAACTCTTACCGATCTTGATTTTCTCTTGATTTTCTTATTTGAGGCTAAAGATATAGTTTTTAAAGACTTTAGCTACAGTAATAGGAATAATGAGGCTGGGCTTGAAACTCGTGAAGTCTGTAAGCTGTAAGCCTCGAATTGTAAGCTGTAAGCTTCAAACTGTAAGCTGCAAGCTTCAAACTGTAAGCTGTGAGCTTCAAACTGTAAGCTGTAAGCTTCAAACTGTAAGCTTCCAACTGTAAGCTGTAAGCCTCGAACTGTAAGCTGTAAGCTTCCAACTGTAAGCTGTAAGCTGTAAGCTGTGAGCTTCAAACTGTAAGCTGTACTTCTTTTAAAATCACGTGTTTCAAATTTAGGAAATAGCGATGAAAAATTCGAATGGCAATTAAAATAACAGTGGCATTGATAAAAAAAACTTCAGCATCAATAGATAAACTATTAAAATCAAGCATTCTTTGTTTTATTAATAGGAGAAAAATTTGCTAGTTTCAAATTCTTCAATTATTGAGAAAAACTTTAACAGTAATGGCGAGCAGTAATAAAGGAGCATGGTCATTATTTTCAGTTAAAATATGAAATGAATTTGCTCTACTTTGTCAAGTTTTGTCAAGTACTAACAAAAAGAACTTTAATAGTGCCATTGATAAAAAAAAGCCTGAGCCTAAGCTATGGCAATGCCAGATTTCTCTCAATTTTTCCCAATATATTGACAATTCTAGCAGCAACACTTTCAGTCCTTTCAGTCCTTTCAGTCAGTCTAATTTCATTCCTTTTACGCACTTTACCGCTTGAGATTAGCCCCGTTTGTAGTTTCAAGGGGACAAATCAATTCTCGGTGTTGTTAGAGCCGAAAAAAAAAGCTTGTTCTTGAGAGACATGATGAATAGTGAATGAATGAAAAGAGGAAAAAGAAAGACTTGACTTTTCACTCAAAAATCCTTCCGTTCTCCTTCCGTTCGCCTCAAGAAAAGCGTTCACTTTTTTTTTCTAAACCCGAAACATTTGATCAAAGGGAAAGTGGGGTAGAAAGTTTCCCCTTCTTTTAGAGAAAAACCCGTTTCAAGTTTTGTGCGTCGGATTTTTTTTTCTCGAATTTGTAATTGATCAATCATGCTGGGGTTTGACAAACAAAATTGGCTTAACAAAATAGCTTAAAGATTGAGATTAAAGATGAGAAAGCGTTTAAGACTTGGAGATTTGAAAATTGATCTTTTAAAACAAAGCTTTTAAACTAAAGCTTTTAAACTAAAGCTTTTAAACTAAAGCTTTTAAACTAAAGCTTTTAAAATAAGCTTAGACTTACTCTACTTGAGCTTAGACTTACTCTACTTGAGCATATTACAATCGGAGTGGCTAGAACTATTCTATTCTATTCGACCGTCTTCTTTCCTTCAGACTTTTAAGCCGCTACCCTAAGCCCATTGCTCAAAGCTACCTTAATCCCATTGTTTTAGTTAAGCAAATTTTTTATAGCACTGTATGATAGGGTTAATGGATTTTACTGTAACGTAAGTTTAAATGTCTGTAAGTCAAAATGTCTGTAAGTTAAAATCGAGTACTGTAGTGATTTGAAATCTCTTTCAAAGCAGTCTCTTTCATCTCTTTCATCTCTTTCAAAGATTTAAAATGACCCCTAGAAACTTTTTTTTTACGATCACCAAAGTAGTACTAATTTCGCTCACGTAGCACTGAACGTAAAAAGGCTGCAAAAAAAAAGCCAGAGCAACCTTCAACTTGATAATGGAGATAAAGAGAAAGACTGGGTGAGACGGGGGAAAATCCATCGGAAATGGGGACGCTATTTCCGGTGTGGGAGAGAAAGGGAGAATGGGGAAATGCCTCCTCTCTGTCTCATCCTGCAAAGTTTGCCTATCATCAAGAAATTTTTGTTTCATAAAAATGCTTTGATGACAGACATCATTAATCACAAAGCTACAGTGGGATTTCTTTTGATTAATAGAATGAAATGAAATGGAAAACAGGGGAGTCGAAGCCCTGAGCCTGTATCCATCTTTTGAAATGAGCCTTGAGCTCCCATACCCATGGAGAACCCACTTTTACTGGCCTATATTATTTTAGAATTATTGATTCTTTGACAATGATTATTGTCCATGTCAATTAGTTTCATTTTCATCATTAGTCTGTTAACTTTTTTGGAGTTACGAACGAATTGATTTCCTTAACGTGGTGTTGACAATATTGAAACAATGAGCCAACTCATGAGCCAACTCATGAGCCAACTCATGAGCCAACTCATGAGCCAACTCATAAGCCAACTCATGAGCCAACTCATGAGCCAACTCATGAGCCAACTCATGAGCCAACTCATGAGCCAACTCATGAGCCAACTCATGAGCCAACTCATGAGCCAACAATTCACTTCTACCAACAGCCAAGCCAACAATTCACTTCTACCAACATCCAAGCCAACAAGCAACAAGTTCTACTCTAAAAATTTCAAATAAATTCAAAATTTATGCCAGAATAGTACAAGAATAAGTAAAAAAAAAAATAGGATTCTTTTAACACGTTGACGACATTGTCACCTGATGCTGTCTGACACATATTCGTTCGCCTGGGACATTGTCACCTGATGTCAGGTGACATTTTTTGTCGAAAAAAACAACGTTGTCCCATGCGATTGTTTGTGCAAAAACGCCATTGTCGTCAACGTGTTAAAAGCAATTACAAGTCGATTCAATTTCTATACCTCGAGTTATATAGACTGTCAAAGATGATCAACTTTTGCATGTAAGTAGTTCAACTTTGACCCAAATTCTCTCTATGTTCTTACACATGAGAACAAAATGTACAATGTACAGTGTACAGAATAAATTCCACTTTTCAAAAGCAAAATTTGATGAGGATTTGATTAAAACCAATCATAAGTTGATTCAGCTTCTATATCTCGAGTTATAAACCGTCAAAGTTGATTGACTTCTGTAGGTAGGTAAGTCAACTTTGACACGACATTTCTCTATGTTCTTACACATAAGTATACAAGATAAATCGTACTTTTCTATAACCAAATTTAATCGGGATTCTATTAAAACCAATCATAAGTTGATTCAGCTTCTATATCTCGAGTTATAAACCGTCAAAGTTGATTGACTTCTGTAGGTAGGTAAGTCAACTTTGACACGACATTTCTCTATGTTCTTACACATAAGTATACAAGATAAATCGTACTTTTCTATAACCAAATTTAATCGGGATTCTATTAAAACCAATCATAAGTTGATTCAGCTTCTATACCTCGAATCATAGACTATCCAAGTTGGTCAACTTTTGCAAGTAAGTAGTGTGTACGTCTTTTGTGTGTACGGTTTGTTCATTAAGGTTGTTAATTAAATCCTGTGTTAATTTAAAAAGTGTCAATAACGCGTTAATAATGCGTTGGCAGTATTTACCACACTAACTTCCTCAACTTTACTTTAGTGTTGAGCATGTTGAAACATAAAGAAAATCTCGGCTAACTAATCTCGGCTAACTAGGGAAGATTTCAAAACTTCTACGACTCATATAGGTCAAAAATGAGTCGAAAAAGGATATCCGGTGATTTTAAAACTCTGCATGATTCAATTCCACTCAAGAGACCCCAAAAATCTCTTTCAGGTGTTCGCCCGGCGATGAATCGAGCTCGTCGCTGCATCAAGGTCGACTCATATGGTAAGGGGGAATAAACAAAAAGTGAAAAAGAGTGTTTTGGAGAATTAGGCCATTTTATGTAGTGGCTTCGGATTAGTCATCGGTTTTTTGTTGGGAAATACATGGATTTTTGGAGAAGAATGTGAATTTTAGCCTTATTACTTGTTAGTTGTTAGAAATATTGATATTTCAAAATAAAGTACCTACCGTAAATACTGTAATAGTACCCCACCCCCATAATGACGGTGCGGAGTGTTGCGTAGTCTAGCTTTGAACGAGTTTTTCTCGACACTGGTTTATGCTAAAATGCGCGCTTAGGTATCAAAAAATAGCTGAAATTCAGGGCTATTTTTTGATACCAAAGACGCGTTTTTTGAAAGTACGGGTGCTTTGAAAAAAATGAAATACTAAAAGACTTTTGCGAAGAGAATAAAATAGTGCTCAAAAATTAACAGAGATTAACAGATAGTGGGAGTAGAGGTTAAAGAACTGTCACAACTGTCAGGTGAGAGAGAGCAGAATTTGTTTGAGATGGGGCATACTTAAGCAGATCATGGGTAAGATTCGGGTAAATTCGCTAGGAAGGCCCGTTTCTACTACCCTATATGTACAGGACACATCACTGTCAGCGGGAATCCGCAACGTGTAAATGAAAATTGAAAAGAAAGGAGACGCGGCAAGCTGTACGTGTTAAACAACAAATGGCGAGCTACAAAAGTCGCTTCCAATTTCTATATTTACCGTAAATACTGTAATAGTACTCCACCTCCCCTCGTAGTCGCAAAAGTTTTTTAGTATTTCATTTTTTTTTCAAAGCGCCCGTACTTTCAAAAAATGCGTCTTTGGTATCAAAAAATAGCTGAAATTCAGGGCTATTTTTTGATACCTATTTGATACCTGTAGCATAAACCAGTGTCGAGAAACCCTCGTTCAAAGCTAGACTCTCCATAATGATGGGGGTACAGTCTAACTTTGAACGTCCCGTTCTTCGTGTTGCTTTAAGCTACAGTATGCTACATGATGTCAAAAGATAACCCTTGAAATCTAGTATTTTTTGGTATTAAAAGTGTAGTTGGGAAGAATCTAGGGGGTGAGAAAAAAAAATGATTTTCTAAAAAGAAGTTAGTACGATGGGGTAACATTTTAAAGTATTTACGGTAATTTTTTTTTTAAATCTCTATGCCTAGGGTTGTTTCTAGACCCCAAGTTTTCAATAATCTACCGTAAATACTGTAATAATAACTGAAATTCAGGGCTATTTTTTGATACCTAAGCGCGCATTGTAGCATAAACCAGTATCGAGAAAAACGCGTCCCAAGCTAGACTACGCAACGCTCCGCACCGTCATTATGGGGGGGGGGGGGTACTATTACAGTATTTACGGTAGCTATTTTTATCTTGATCAATATCTTTGCTTTTAAAGCTAACTAACTAGCTATTGGGTTGGGGAGAATGAGTCGGCGCCCAACTTTAAAGGGACTTTTTGCACACATAAAGCCTTCTTTAAACATACGTTTGGTTTCATCAAAAGGATCCACTATTTCTCTACAAAATCACTTTTGAGAGATTCCACAAAGCTTTTCTTTCGTGGAGTTTATGAACTTCCAAACGCAGCTGGTTAAAATGGCAAAGAGTCCGACTCATCATTTGAACAGTTTCTTTCACATAAACCTTCTTTGGTGTTTATATAAAAAAGATAGAGCACATTCAATTACTTAAGTTGCCAAATTTGCAGGAAGATCCCACCAATGGTTTTTTCGAGATGACAGTTTGTAGTTTTTGTGAAAAAATGGCTTTTTCTTGAGCGGAGGCGCTGTTTGAATTTTCTTTTAAATGTCATTTTGTAGAGAATTAGTTAACCATTCTACTCATATCAAACGCATATTATTTGACGAAGTCGAATAGAAGTTTTAGTTGCTAGAAGTTATTTGACGAAGTCGAATAGAAGTTTTAGACATTTTTTTCATTTTCGGCGCCGACTCATTCTCCCCAACCCAATAGTTTCAATTTTATTAACATTGATTTGACGGAATTTGCTAAAGAAATTCGTCTGTCTTCTCGCGAAAATTCTGTCCTTTTTCGAATCCTCTCTAAAAAGCTTCTTATTTGATTTATTTTTTTGATTATTTTATAAGTGTTTATAGCCAAAAGATAGCCAATCTTATCCTATTACAGTATTTACGGTAGTACTTATTATTAGATTTAATCAAACCGCCAACTGGCTCAAGTTCAGCTTTACCTTCAAGTTCCTCTTTACCTTCAAGTTCAGCTTTACCTTCAAGTTCAGCTTTACCTTCAAGTTCCTCTTTACCTTCAAGTTCAGCTTTACCTTCAAATTCCTCTTTAGCTTCAAGTTCCCCTTTACCAGTTAAAATTTCATTGACAAAAGTTCGATGGATCTTAATCTCTCAAAATTGAAACTCAATAGTTTAACTAGTCAAAACTAGTCAAAACTTGCTCTTTTTACTATACAAATTTCATTTTTGAGTTAAAATACAATGAAAAATGCACAGAAATAAAGAAAACTCGAGTATAATTGATAACTAAACAATTATTGAGAGAGAAACTTATTGAGAGAGAAACTAGGAGAAGAAACTAGGAGAAGAAACTCATAGAGAAGCAAGTAGAGAAACAAGTTCAAATTGGGATAAATATATCCAAATCTGTAGCTGCAGCAACTGATAAATTGTTAAACAGCAAACAGCAACTGATAAATTGAATTTTCAGGCGAATGGTTCCAATCGTGTTGCAAGCAATATGGCCGAGCCGTTTGCAAGAAGCCGGCGCCTCGTCTTTTCTCCTCGACCACCACAACAACCACGCCGAGACCCACAACGACTTATGGACTGGACCCGGCTTGGACCAAGGTCTACAAGCACAAATATTATTGGCGACCACCTAGCGATTTCAAGTGGTAGATTGACTATGGGATTCGAGAGTGTGTTCCCTAAAGTAAGGCGAAAACAAGAGCTGTTTGCTAAAACGTGAAATTGTCTAGAATGTCTAGAATGTCTGACATTTTCTATCGAAAAGCCCATGTCTAGAACACACTCTATTCATCTGATTCACTATTCATCTTAATCTGACACCCAAATCCCATTCAATAATCTGACACCCATTTATTAGTTGCCTAAAGTTGGGAAATTATTTTGTCATTCATTTTCAAAGTTCCTCTTTACCCTGTCTACTTGACAAAACACTTTTTCTTCCCATCGAATTCCTCGTTTTCCCTAGCATAACTATTATGATCTCTTTTGCTTTATTTGTCAAAAAAAAAAAAAGAAAAAGTTAATTTTGCCACACAAAATGTGATCCCCTTTACTTGTCTTTTCCGACAAAAACTTGCACTTTCCTTTTGCTCAGGGATCGAAAAAACGAAATTCATGCAAATATGCATTCAGTAATTTGAATTTCTGTATTTAACTTGCATTTATCGCTTTCGAATTTCTGTATTTACATGTAGAGTTGTCATAAATAAAATTTTGAAACAAAACAAATCATCCATTCGCATCTCAAATTTTTATGCAAAGCACTCGCTGGTTGTTCTGTCTTTTTTTTACCGCTCATCTTGTATAGTACTTGGTTAGTGTTTTGTTGAGCAACAACAAATGCACATAAGAACGGGGGTGGCTACTTTGTGCCAAATTTTTTGCTAATATAATAACTTTCTTCTAAGCTCGCCTATACTTTTGAAAGCGGCTCTTTGTTGCGCAAAATGGTAGAGATTTTAAGCAGAATGCTTCGAAATTGACGAAACAGATGAGCTTTCTAACTCTACTTCATGGTGGCTTTGAGCTTTAGCCTGGTGGCTTTGAAAGAGGTGACGATGAGCTTCGACGCTTCCTCCAATGTACACCGAGCGCTCCCGCTCACGAGCTTGTCATGATCGCCGGGCTTTCGATTCTCGACTTTCACATGAATCGTCCACTGCCAATTTCGTGCTCAGCCACAAACTGAACACTTGTCTTTACAGAAGAAAATCTTTACAACCTTCCACTTACGATCTCGTCCATATCCAGTAAATTCCTAGTCCATATCCAGAAGCTCTGTAAGGCTTAAAGTGAGAAATTTTTGAGCAAAAGCAAAAGCAATGTCCCGAAAATTGTTGTTAGAAATGCTTAAAACTGATTGTAGCATGAACTTCGCTGTTTAATTTCAGTGCTTAATGGATTTCCAGTGCCAGTGCTCCAACTTTATCTTTATAAGTTCAATCAAAAAGTTTTTGGTAGCTAAATGAAGTGCTTAATGGAAAGTTCCAACTTTATCGCACAATCACAATCGATGAACGTGCTGTTCATCAACAATCAACAAACAACAATCAACAAACAACAATCAACAATCAACAATCAACAATCAACAATCAACAATCAACAATCAACAAAACGAAGAGCATTTTAGAGGATTTTAGAGCGTTTTGTGAAGAGAGTCTTTCTTTGTTTTACATGTTCATCCAGCAGTCATTGCATTCAATTCAGTGCTTTTCTTTGGCCATTTTTGGCCATTTTTGGTCATTTTTGCCTCAAAGCTCGTTGTTTTATGGAAACATCAAAATGAACCCAAAAAAACAAGTACCGTATTTTCTCTAATAGTAGTGCACCATGACGGTCGCCTAAATTCCTCGAAATCTCTAGAACCACTTATCAGAACCTATCGATGTGGGGTCGGAAAATGTAGCTGACGATGAGATCTTGACGATGATTAGAGTGCTGAGCTTCTGGGGAAACTTAGAAACCGTCAAATAGTCACCAACTCGGCTCGCCGGGGTGCACTACTATTAGAGAGAATACGGCAAAAACTTCAAATTAACTATGACTATTCTAAATGACTATTCTAAATACCTATTAGAGAGAATACGGTATTTAGAACCGTATTTAGAACCGTATTCTCTCTAATAGGTATTTAGAATAGTCATTTAGAATAGTCATAGTTAATCTGAAGTTTTTGCCATATTCTCTCTAATAGCAGTGCACCCTGAGCGTCGCTTAAATTCCTTAAAATCTCGAGAACCGCTTATCAGAACCTATCGATGTGGGGTCGGAAAATGTAGCTGACGATGAGATCTTGACGATGATTAGAGTGTTGAGCTTCTGGGAAAACTTCAAAACCGTAAAATCGTCACCAACTCGGCCACCAACTCGGCTCGGTGCACTACTATTAGAGAAAAACGGTAGTTATGTTCCAAGCAGGCAGAAAACAGGCTACAGTCAGCTAGCCAGATCTAGAGTCAGCTCTGACGGACACTCAGGGCTTAAACTAGTCACCAACTCGGCAGGGTGCACTACTATTAGAGAAAAAACGGTATTTCCTCTAAAACTTGAGCTCCTTTAATCCTTGTTAATCGTAGAAATAATTAAAATATTCGTAAATTAATTAATTAATAATAATTAATTAAGTAATATTCAAAAAATCTGACATAAATTGCGTAGAAATTTTTGCACACATTCAGAATTTCTCCAATTAAAGTAGAATACACGACGATGCGTGCCGCCTGCAGGTAGGGAAAGCGGGAGAAATGAGGAGTCGAGTGAGGAAAAGATCTGAAAATATTTCAAGATTGGAACAGGTACTCTTATCTATTGAAAACTACCGAAAACTTGCTCGTTTTGGATAGATTTTTGACGAAAACATCTGCGTATCCTTTTTTGCCGTTGGCAATTTAAAAATTTTCGTGTTTTTCTCAGCACAAACCTTTTGATTTTGACTATTTTGATTATAATTCGATGCAGAAAAAAATTGTGCGTCGAATGATACGAAGATTAACTCTAAATATCATATCCGCGTAAAGTTGTTGGCTAAAAACTCCGTTATGGATGGGAATTAACCTTTTGCCTCATAACTTTGTATGGAAAACCTAAAAAAAGGTTGTTTGAACGAGGTAGATTAATTTCCGGCATTTGCGCAACTCGTCATAACTTTTTTCTAAGTGGGCCAATTTTAATGATTTTTGGATCATTTTGTAGATCTCAACAAGTGCAACAAAATGAAACATAACAACTACTAAACAACTATAGTAGAAACTTCAAAAACAGGTAAACACATCAAAACCTTTTCAATCATTTAATTCTTTTTTTTTATTTAAACAAAATCTAGTAAAAGTTTCTTTTCTATTGAGATTTTGAAAAGGAAATTGGAAAAACTAGTTTCAAGTTACGGAAATTTCCCATTATAAACACTCACAAGAGCATCGAATTGCTTTGTCGTCACTCCATAGCTTTCCAATGGGCCGTGGATTTCAATGTTTAACTGAAAAGAAATTTGCTGCTGTTGCTTTGTTGCTTTGTTGCTTTGTTACTTTGTTGTTTTTTTGCTTTGTTGGCTTTGTTGCTTTGTTGGCTTTGTTGCTTTGTTGCTTTTAGCTTTGTTGCTTTTAGCTTTTTGCTCTTTGCTTTGTTGCTCTTTGCTTTGTTGGCTTTGTTGGCTTTGTTGGCTTTATTGCTTTGTTGGCTTTGTTGCTTTGTTGGCTTTGTTGGCTTTATTGCTTTGTTGGCTTTGTTGACTTTGTTTCGAGATTTTTCTTTTACCTGACAAATCGTGTATTCATTTCGCATTTCTTCATCGAAAATCTTCGGCAAAACCCAGTACTCCGGGCCTTCGATGTCGATTAAAAGAAAATCGATGAAATTTTGCTTTATCTAAAAGTACTTTATCTAAATTGAAACAATTTTCTTTAAAGCATAAGAAAAAGTACTTTATTTAGGTAGTTCTTAAAGGTGATCGACGCGATCGTTTTTGTGTTATAGATTGGCTTTTGAGGGTCATCGTTTGTGAGAATCGACGAGTTGATCTGTCCATCAATCGGCCCAATACCAGTCTTTAAAATAGTTATTTGATTTATTTTGAAGAAGAAAAGAAAGGCTTTTTCAAGTTTTGATGGCTTTAATTGAGTCGAATTGAAAGATATTGAAAGATTTGCAAAATTCTGAGATCGAATTCTATTTCTAACAAAAAAGAAATACCAAATAAACATTTCCGAGTGCTCGGAATACGCCAGCCGTCGCCTCAAACGGATCAGCGCCAAAGAAATCGATGTTTGTGAAAGTTGCCTGAAATTGAGCCGACACTTAAATGCACTTAAAATATTGGGTTGGTGAATTGAAAATGCTTTCTAATGAAACAATTTGTAGATTGATAGCTGTTCTAGAAACTGAGATCTGAGTGGTTAAACATGAGCATGCCATTTATCAATAAAGACGATATCGCTATCGATAATCAAGTCTAGTAGAGACTCCAATATTTCCCTCTCCCTAAAAATTTAAAAAGCCTTTGCGTTTTCACAAGTTTAGTCTCATTCTAAACTTTATATTCAAATTTGGCACATTCGCTTACCAAAGGTTGACTTCAATTAAATACCAGTTTCAAAACACTTAACATTTGAGCCATTGAATTTGTTGAACGGCTCAATGGGGAGTTGAACGGCTCAATGGGGAGTTGAACGGCTCAATGGGGAGTTGAACGGCTCAATGGGGAGTTGAACTGCTCAATGGGGAGTTGAACGGCTCAATGGGGAGTTGAACTGCTCAATGGGCAGTAGAACTGCTCAATAGGGAGTTGAATGGCTCAATAGGGAGTTGAACGGCTCAATGGGGAGTAGAACTGCTCAATAGGGAGTTGAACGGCTCAATGGGGAGTTGAACTGCTCAATAGGGAGTTGAACGGCTCAATGGGGAGTTGAACTGCTCAATAGGGAGTTGAACGGCTCAATGGGGAGTTGAACGGCTCAATGGGAAGTTGAACGGCTCAATGTCAATTAAATGAGTTTCAAGTTCAACATTTTAACGTCAATTCTTCTTTTTTAAGTAAAAGTTATCAAAAAGAAACAATTTTTGAAAGGATTCCTTTGTAAAATTTGAATTTAAAAGGTTTGCTTTTATTGGATTGGTGAATTGAAAACTGCGGGCTATTTTCATATGTGACAGTTTGAGCACTTTCTTCAAAAGAAACCCATTTTGGTGTCAATGGAAAAGTTGTAGAGAATCAAAAATCAAGCTTATATCCAAATTTGCAGAACGTTTGAAAGACTGGTCTTTAAGAAATGCCCAAATTTACGAATTTTCACAAAACTTTTACGCGAAACTACTAAGTGTATCTTTTTGGAAATTTTATTTATAGAAAACTCATTCAAAAAGACTCCGCCAAAAGAATTTTTGCATTATTCTTACTCAAAAATTAAGTTCGATAAATTTATAGAGATAGAGCAGCACATACATCAAAATCTGGATGCAAATTGAAATGGCAGATCGCCGGAGATGGGCCGCCTGAGCAATGCAATGCAAAAGTATTTGCCAAATGTCCAATTTATTTCAAAAGTGTCGAGTGTTATATAGAGAATTGTAGCCCTTAATCTTAGCTACATTTATCTACCAAAAACTTCTCGATTGGACTTATACAAATCATTTAACAAGCGCTTGAATGAGCGCCGGAGAGATGTCGACTAGCGCTTATTCAAGCGCTTGTTAAATGATTTGTATAAGTCCAATCGAGAGGTTTTTGCTAGATAAATGTAGCCAAGATTAAGGCCTACAATTCTCTATATAACACTTGACACTTTTGAAATAAATTAGACATTTACTAGCTACTTTTCCAAAAGGTTGTCGCGGTGACCCTGTATTTCAGGGGATAATCTAGGTTCTGATTGTTCTCTCTAATTCAAAAGTACCAATCAAACTAATAAATGAATTTTAATGCATCTTGAGATAGCCACAGAAGCACGCGCACCAAAAAAACAATGCTCACATTCAGCTGCTTCTCCACTTTCACATCTCCACCGATTCCCAATGTCACTGAGACAAGTGAGTCATTCATTGCAACCGGATAGATGAATATTTTGGCGTCACCCTGAAATTGCAGGGCGTCAATATTTAACACACTTGTCAATGTTGCAAAAAGAAAACCTTATTCGCTAAACGTTGTAGCTTGATTGATTTCCGCAAATTGATTCCACATTTCTCGACGACTCCTCCAAGCTTTTCCCACACACTATTCGTTTCATTCAGCTGAAACTTTTGATTGATTGATACTTTATTCAGGACATGAAATAAAGCGTAATCAGTCAGACAATACACAAATCTACACATAAATACATAGAGAAAGATGAGATATTTTACTCGGCGATGTAGAGGCGGGGAGAAAAGAAGATAGATAGAAGATAGGCTTCTTGCTTTAATAACCTCAGGCCATGAATGGGCCAACCCAGTGGAAGAG
>CAUEEP010000562.1:0-14596 GCA_958450365.1 Mesorhabditis belari | reverse complement strand
AGTTAAACTAAGCAAAGAGAGCCAACTAATCGAAGAGAGCTACCAACGTTAATTACCACATTAATTATTAGGTCCAATTTGTTTTGATTAAACTTTTTACAACCTTCATTGTGATCTCGTACTTTTTGTTGAAATGACAAGGTTCATTTTATCTCTGGAAACCTAAAAAGGTTAAAGCCACAAGTTTGAGTCAATAGTACTAAAGCAAAGAAAAAAATTAGAGTTATCTTCAAACATTGCCTATGACAAACGCATTAATCTCGACCTTCATCTATTGATTCAAATAGGTTAAACAATCTTTTTACGCTCTTATGCTCACCTAGCTTTGAGCACGTGTTCTTCGGGAAGAACAGCTTGTTGTCGTTGATAGAACAGAGCATGGTTCGCTCCGACCTTGGCACCTGGCAACTTGGCAAGTTCGTGAAGCGGTTCAAGCGGGATCCCACCAATCACCGGAAAACAAGAGAACCAGACCAACTAATCAAAGAGAGCTACCCACGTTAGTCACTAGAGTAATTATTAGTCCAATTATTAGATCCAATTTGTTTGATTTTATACTAATTGCACAGAGAGTGCTAGAAAGATCGAAAACTCGGGTGTGCCATAATTACACTTCCAAGAGTCTAGCTCAGCCAAAATCAAACCAATTTCTCTGACTTTTTTTAAAAGTTAAATTTTGACTAGGTCTCCTGTAGTAGTGCCCAATCTTAAGTCGATTGGAGCACACATATTTTTATCTAGACTTTCAAAGTTGAGAGTCGCACTTTCGTTGGCACGCAATGGTTTTCGGTATTTAAAGCACCATTCTTGCCGCAAATCATTCTGAATTTGGTTTTTCTTGCAATGAAAGCGCCAATCAAAGCTCGTCATGCCGTTCAAGTTTGAAGAATCATAAGAAGAGAGGATCAAACCAGCTTCATTCTGTAATCTACCGAAAAAACAACAAAACAACGGAAGCGCCGCTCGCAACTTTCAGAGTCTATATAAAACTTAGGAAATCAAAAATAGGAAATGAAACTTCATTTTTTTCCATTCTTGTTCATTTCATTTTATTCTTTTTTATATTTTTTCAACCAAGAAGAAAAACAAAAACAAAGCTTCCACCATAGAAAATGATAAAAATCACTTAGCTTAACATTATTGGCAAATAAGTTCGTGGAGGATCGTCAGGAAGCAAGTTGGTCTCAAAAACTCTACAAAACAAAGCTTCCGCCACAGAAAATGCTGTTAAAAACTTAGCAACTTAGCTATCCTCTTGTTTCCAAAAAAACAAAACAACATTATAAACGAAAAAGAATAAAATGAAATGAACAAGAATGAAAAAATGAAATTTCATGCAAATTAGGAGGGGTACTGTAGTTTTAATATGCTTTAAAGCTCCAACCCAGGATTTTCTCGGAAAATGGCGCAAGTGCCTGGAGTGGGCTTCATGGGTGAACGAGGGAAGAAAGTGCAGTGACGGGACACTGGATGACTACTTTGGTCCTGAATCACACACAGATATAATAATGTATACCAGAGTTACTGGTGACTTATTTTGCACACACATAATCACAATTTACACATTAATACCCAGGGAAATATTCTTTCGTTCGTGAGGATGGGACGATGTAGGGAGACGATGTAGGAGACGATGGGGATAGAAGGCTACCCGCTTTATATGTGCTTAATCCCCTTAGACAAGGCTACCCATTTGGATCACTGGTCATCCTAAATCCCGAGGGGAAGGGGCCGGAGGGAACCAATCTGGGGAATCAGTTCACCATATGGATGCGGTTACCCTACAGCACTCGGTATATACCTAGGTGAGAGCTGTGTGGAAAGAAGATTTTGAACCTAGTTTTTACATTGGAAAAATTGTTCCAAATTCTTTCAAATTGTTCTTCCAAATTTTTCCCTATAAAAATTGAAGAGAAACAGTTGCTCTTTTCTTTCTACTAACTAATCACAGATCCCAGTGTTGTTGTTTCAACTCGCAACTTAGTTTTTCCAAGTTCACTCTCTCGACTCATTTTCTTTCAGAGAAACCTTGTACACGTAAAATAGAAACAGAAATCTTATTGTTCAAAGGCTCTTATTTTGACATTCTTCACCATTGATGGCTGAGGATTGGTAAGTTCTAATAGGCTTCTGTAGCTAAAGGAGTTCATGAATGGACTGATTTGTCAGGGTAGCTTAAACAAAAATATGATTTTAGTAAAATGAACCTATTGCCTGCTCTAAATTACATCAAAGGGATTATTCTCGATGCTCCTACTTTTCTTTGGAAGCCCTCGCCAGTGCTGTCGTCTACAAAATGTCTCGAGAGAAAATTGCTGCTTTTAATTATTTTTAAGTTTCAGCTCTCAACCCTCTAATCTCACACACACACAAGGAGTCGATCGACCAGAGATTTGTGAGATTTATGAGTGTTCCTTAATTTCTAAACATTCTAGGGACTCATCCGACAGCGAGAAGTGTCCACTCTACTCAGACCTCTGCCGATTTCAACTGTGAGTTTCTTCTCTGCAATAGCAAAAAGAACCAGGCTTCCAGGAACACAACGAAGATAAAGCTGAAAGAGGAAAAGTGGGTTTTAGTATAATAATTTGTTCAATTTGTTTAGAGAAATTTCCGAAGCTCTCAAAGCGAATCTGACTGCTTGTGACGAGGGAAACAGTAAGGAAAAGGAGTGAGTGAGCTTGTTGCAGATCAAGTTTGAGCTTACTATGATCCTAGAAGCAGATAAAAACAACGGTTTACCTGGCCAATTTTAATAGATTTTTCAGCCAATCAGTTGGAACTAGAGCAGAACTAAAACTTGGCGCCACGACTCGAACCAGAGACTCGAAACCAGAGACTCGAACCAGAGAGACATCCTGAACCAGAGACTCGAACCAGAGACTCGAACCAGAGACTCGGAACCAGAGACTCGGAACCAGAGACTCGAACCAGAGACTCGGAACCAGAGACTCGAACCAGAGAGCTCGCTCGGCCAGGGGACCGAGCCAACCACTACACCACACAGTGCACTTAGTCTCCCTTGATTCAGTGGGAGTTAACTCTCCTTAGTTAGTTAGCTCCAGAAAGTTCCACTAGTGCTCGATATATAGGTCCGGGGTGCGCTCGAAAACCTGGTATGAGCATCTTAGGCATATCTTAGCAGCATTGCAAGAGGCCATCCTGCTGTGGTCGCCAGCTGGAAGTTCAGAGCAGATCAAAACTTAATCAGCACCGCTGGGACTCGAACCCGTGACCTTCCCGCTTACCGGGCAACTATACTAACCATTACACCACAACGTACCTCCTGCCCCTTGCTCCAAAAGGATTTAACCTAATCTCTCAGAACTCTCCAATTGAGCCTGGAAAGCTGTCGAGCCAAGAATGAAAAGTGTTGGAAAAGGAGAAGTAAGTGAGATTGAAAAAGAACTACATAAAAACTTTCAGAACTACATTGAAAACAAAGCTGAAAGAAGAGAAGGCATTTCCAAAACTCTTTGATTTTCAGAAACGCCGCCAGACAAGAGCAAGCTCAAGCAGCCAAACAACTGACTACATGTGAAGACAACATGTTCGTTTTTGATCACATCATAAAAGTTTAAAGTCAAATTATAGGAACCAAGCAAATCTCAACAATACGTGAGTTTCAGGATTCTTTCTTTTAAGTAAAATTCAGGAAGAACTTGGCTATTTGCACAGAGGAAAAGCAGCAACTGGAGAAAGAGAAGTTTGAGAAGACTAATTGAAGAATTTCTATTCCATTATTTTCAGTTGGGTCTACTACAAGCCAACAAAGCTTATTATTACTATCGGGTAGGCCCTAGGCTTGTGCATTTTGGTTTTTCAAAAAGTGTATAAACGAAAATCACTTTTTAATTCTTTAGAATCGACTTTTAAAAATTTTTCTTTCTTTCTTTAACCATTAGATCTTTTTCAAGCTCGAAGGGTAAGAAGAAATTTTGAAATAGTTGAGGTCAAGACTTTGTACATGTCTAACTTTGTACGTCGACAATTCACATGGCTAGCAGACACTACTGTTAATGCTTAGAATGATCAACTCAGGGCTTCAACTACGACGTTTACGGTGATCTGATCGTCTATACTTGGCAAGAGCCGAGAGAATTTACGACCAAAAGGAGCCCATTTGGTCTCCATTCACAATAATGAGGAACGCTCATTCGTCAACAGTGAATAAAAGCATTTAAAAATTTAATTGAATGTTTCTAGAAATGATTCTCTCTCGATATAAAGGCGACCAACAAAAATTCCACTGATGAGAACCCCTGCAACGCTTCCGAGTTCTACGTCTGGATCGGGCTTCGTTCGAGAATGGGAAAAGGCGATGGAGTGATGGAAGTGCTGACGATTACTTCGAGGAAATTGCCTACACAGAGGCAACGCAGATACATTGGGTGGTTGGTGGGAAGACGACTGGGTTTAGATCCCGAAAAATCAATTCTGCTGAAGCTGCATTGAAGCTTGGTTTCGGTTTATTTCGCCGAATTCTTGACTGACTTGAACTTTGACTACTAAAAGAAGAGTATTCACCCAATAGACTTGGCTAACAAGGCCTCATTAAGAAGCTTGGCAAGACCGTTGTTTTGTGATATTCAGTTAACGAATCTCTGTTTGTCTCCGTAATTTTCGTTATCTCGTTTGTGAAGTCTAGCAGACACCAATAGACTAAAAAAATCACATACTTTTCATTAACCTGTTCAAAAGGACTGATTAGTCGATATTTTAGAAATAAGATGTGTGTTTTTGAATCTAAATTTATAGGATGTGTACTTTGGAAGTGCATGGAATTCTAGACAAAAGTTACAGCGAACTTTTCAGTGGATAGAAATCTGAAAGACTGTGTACTACTTATTTGCGTTGTACTCTTTCTGTTCAAAATCACAAGCTGTTTTAAGCCTAGTGTGTAAAAAAAGTTTGTTAGTTTTTTTTATCCAACCACACTTTCAGATGTGCCATGATATCGCAATCAGGAGGAATTCTCGATTTGGCAAACGTCGAATAAAGAGCAAAAGAACTCGAGATTTGTCTGTAAGCGGTTGACTTGAAAATAAACAATTATAAATTATAAACAAACACAAACAATTATAAATTTGGACCTTTACAGTTAACGGAGGGGGGGGGGGGCATGTTTTTGACCAACTTGCAGCCCGAATTTCTGTTAATAACCTTTGATAAAACAAATAGTTTTGTGAAAGCTGACGTTCCTAAGCTATCTAAATCTTATTAAAACTTCCTGATCCTGAAAAGTTTAAGGTGTTAAAGCTGGAAGTTGGTCAAAAAATTCGCCCCCGCCAATAATCGGTGCCACCGCGTAAAGATCGATTTTTTTAAACATTTTAAGGTCTGATCACAATTTTAAAATGTTAACTTCTGATCATAATTGACAAAATAATAGCTGAGTTGTTCATTTTTTGACGAAACCTTTCCCAGTCTAATTGGAGATCCAGAAATGGAAACAAAAGCTTCCATTTTTCACTTTGATTCGATCAATTCGATAATCAACAATTTTCTGTTGCAAAAGAAACAGCTCTATCTCTATGAGTTCACCAATTGTATTTCTATTTCTTAATTTTTCTCTCAAAGTTGGTTTGTCAATGGTAAAGGGATCCAATAATACCAATAATTTATAAATTGAACAATCCAACACCGGGTTGTTCAATCAAATCAATCAAATTCAAGGGGCGGGCCGACGGACCTTTTATACGCGCCCCGCCCCCCTTTGCCATTGACAATCAAACTTTGAGCTCAAATAACTTGGTGCTCAGATGTCCAATTTGAATAGTTTTTCTACCAATCGATAGAAAAAGACTTGGCGCATCCATTGATATCAAACATTTAAATGGAACAACCCAACACCAAGAAATGTTTTGTATGGGATTTTTACGTTTGAATAGCCATTTGACGCAGAAAAATGTGCTGAATTCAATGGTGAAAAAAAGTATCAAAATCCGTCTTGTAGATTTTTTAAAATCGCATTTTATCGAAAAAAATCGGTCCTTTTACACAGAAACGGTCAAACTCACCTGCATTTGAGCCTCTACTACTCGATGATAACAAAAAATGAGGAAATGCCAGGGAGTAGACTTTGTCAAAATGTTGTCTGTGGTCATTTTGAGACCAAAATCGTATTAATTGGTCAACTCTCAAAAAAGTTAGAACATTTTGAAGACAAAAATGACATTTGACGAAGAGCGGTTGCAAAGAATTTTTTTTTCATTTCGTTTTTCTTCTTTTTTCGAGCTTACTTTATCATTTTCATGTCATAATAAATGTTTTTTTTTCAGATACCTCATTGATGACCAGATCAATCAACACAAGCATAAATATGGATTTCACGAGGTTATGTTTTTTCTGTGGTTGTGGTTTAAGCGTGAAAGTTTAGTTTTGCTTCGATAGCAGCAACCGGATGGATGTCAAGAACCATGGTTTAGATCAAAAGTGTGTAAAGGTACGTTTATTTAAAAATTATGAAAACAAATGCATCAAAAAATAGGAGTAGCAGTTAAAAAAATTTAATTAAGGGAGCAGTAAATCTTTGTTAAAAAGTAGAACGCGTTGTGAGTATGTTCTTGCCGCCTAAAGATAAATTTCGAGATCACCCGCGCGTTTCGAGATCACCCTTACATATCTGATTGAAGACAGAATGAAGACATTCGAGACCTTCTTCTGACATAGACCCTAGAGCTTTATGTGTTGATAGAAAAAGGGGGGGAATGTGTGCAATTGCTACGTGGACTTTGACAGTTTTTAGCCCAGTACTGTTTAATTCCATAGCGTTAAGTAAGTTGTCTGTAGCCGAAAGTATTACTTGGATTTCCTTCTCCGATAGAACGCTCTTTGTAGATCCGATCGTTCGCGAGAACTCATTAAAAAGCTCCAGACAATCACATAACGTTTTGTAGGCAAGTGAACTGACAATCGGTCGAAATGCGTTTATATTTTCACATAATTTCTTCAACTTTGGTCCGTTCAAATCATCGGGTTTGTAAGATTTACTCTTTTCTCTGTTAAGACCCAGTTTTTCAATCAATTGTAAAAAGGCTTCTCCTTCTTTTGAATGGCTTGCACGAGCCTCTGTTTCCATAATTTAAAAATGCAATTACCAAAACCAAGTTTAAGGTGTAGCAAAGGAGGAATACAGCACGATGGATCTATCGGCCAAATGTGTCGGCGAAAGACGCCCAACTTCTCTTCAGGTTTCGTAGATTTTCTTTGCAAAATGTCATCAAAGTGTTTGATTGTTCGAACCGAATATTGATGTCGATCGAAATTCGTGATAAATTTTGTTGGATTTAGGGATTTGTCCAGTTTGTATATACACCAAATGCATGGGCAAGTTGATGCATTGGACAAACCAAATGACGATGCAAAGAAAGTTGAGATCACCTCCCAAAAATATCTGTCTGCTGAGTGGTGAGAGCTTGTCGACAATATTACCGTATTTTAGCAGATTTTGATGGTCGTCTCCTCCTTTCCAAACAACAAGAATCAGGTGGTTATAGCACGATTGCGGATTGTGTTTCTTGTCTGGAAGCATAAGTGTTAGCTTTGTACTATTGGGTTGGCAACTTAATAATGACGTGTCACTACTTAACATGTTTTTTGTAATTTCAAGCGTCGTTTCTTCCTCTTTTTGCATATATACAAAGTAAAAAGATGTCTGCATAAATAAGATTTAGTGCTCCAAATTTCATCATTCGCTTTTGGCAAAAAGTGGAGTACAAAATTCCATATTCGAGCTGCATTGGTCTACGATTTTAAATAAGGAAAATCACCAGCTGAATCTCATCGCACGATCATCACTGTTTTTGGAGAGGAAAGTATACACATTCGTCAATGTCAACGAAGGTTTCAACGATTCCAAGGCGGCGATGAAAGCCTCGTAGACGAGCCACACCAAGGACATCCTCCAGAAGTGGTCGACGATGACTTGCTCGCCTTAAGTGAAGATTGCCCAACCCTCACTGTTCGTGAGTTGGCAGAAATATTTGAAGTATCTCATACGACAATCGAAAACTATTTACACAAACTTGGGAAAAAGAATCGAGTTGGAAAATGGGTTCCTCACGAACTGACCCAAAGCAACAAAATGGCCTGTGTCAATGTCGCCTCAATTTTGCTACAAAAATGTAAATCAAACGACTTTTTCCACAGGGTTTTGACTTCTGACGAAACGTGGATCAACTACGAGAACTTCAAACGCAAAAATCAATGGCTATCTACTGGGCAGACCCCGCAAACCACACCCAAACCGGATATCCATGGGAAGAAGATAATGCTCTGTTGCTGATGGAACTTCAAGGGATTGGTGCATTATGAAGTGCTGAAACCTGGTCAAACCGTCGATGCTGATCTTTATTCTAAGCAATTAATGAGAGTCAACGAGTCTTTGAAGAAATTGGGGCTCAAACCGGAGAGAGTCAGATTCTTACACGACAACGCAAAACCTGCACTGCAACACTGCAAACTGCAAAGATCACTTATAAGAAAATCGAGGAACTTGGCTGGAAAGTGCTGCCCCATGCACCTTACTCTTCCGACTTCCGACTTCAAATTACTTTTTGTTTCGTTGGCTGAAGCACTTTTTGGAGGGAGAAAAGTTCGATGATCATGCTCGGGTCATAAAAGCAGTGAATGACTACTTCGCCTCAAAAACCCCCAAGTTCTTCGAGGATGGGATCCGGGATTTGCGCAGAAGATGGGAAGAAGTCATAGATACGAATGGAGAATACCTTTCGAATTGAAAGCTCTTCTTTTGTATTTTTTTGAAATAAATGATTTGTTACATAAACGTGTCATTATTAAGTTGTGCCGACCTAATCTAAGGTCCCTTATCGCCAATTATAATCAACCGTTCCGTTTCAGCATCGGTCATCTGGCTCAATCGATGTTTTACTGCTGCAAATAGATCTTTCAATACAATAGCGTTCCCTGATATCTCATAATCGACGTGTTGTGCCGAAGCTTTCCGGATACTGTCCATTTGATACTCTCTAGCAAAAAGAGATGTCGCACGGCTATACATTCAGTGAGCATTACTATTAATTTTAGATTTTGGCATCGAAGCCAATGTTTCAAGAGGGGAAAGAAGAGATCCACAACCAATTGAACGCTTACGTTGTTTTTCAGGTAGCGACGATAGATGTTTCGGGCTAAACGAAGCTTCTGCAACATTTCGACGCGTTTGCTTTTTTTTTTTGGTACCCGTACACAAGATTTGGTACACGACGTATAAAGAGAAAAAGACATCGAGATTTGTCGGTAAGCGGCCGGCTTGAAAATAAATAATTATAAATTATTGGGTTGGGGAGAATGAGTCGGCGCCGAAATTTAAAGAAACTTTTTGCACCCATAAAACCTTCTTTAAATACACGTTTTTTTTCATCAAAATGGTCCACTATTTCTTTACAAAATGGCTTTTGAGAGATTCCACAAAGCTTTTCTTTTTTGGGATTTTATGGATTCCCAAACACAGCTAATCAAAATGACAAAAAGTCCGACTCATTGCTTGAACAGTTTCTTCCACATAAACCTCCTTTGGTGTTTATATAAAAAAGATAGAGCACACTCAATTACATAAGTTACCAAATTTTCAGGAGGATCCCTCCAACCGTTTACTCTAGATGACAGTTTATCGATTTTGTGAAAAAAATGATCCTTTGTTGAGTTGAGGCGCTGTTTGAGTTCTCTTTTAAATATTATTTTGTAGAGAATTAGTTACCCTTCTACGGATATCAAACGCATATCATTTGACAAAGTCTGCTATAAGTTTTAGAAATTTCTTTGATTTTCGGCGCCGACTCATTCTCCCCCTAACCCAATATAAAGAAACATAAACAATTATAAATTTGGACCTTTATGGTTAACGGGGGCGGGGGCAGGTTTTTGACCAACTTACAGCCCGACTTTATATATATTTATGTTAATAACTTTTGCTAAAACAAATAGTTTCTGAAAGCTAGCCATTCTGAGCCATCTAAACTTATTAAGACTGCCTGATCTGTCAAGTTTAAGGTGCTAAAAAATGAACTACGAGTTGGTCAAAAAATTGGCCCCCGCCAATAACCGCTGCCCCCGCCGTTAACCCTAAAGATCGATTTTTTTTTAAACATTTTAAGGTCTGATCACAATTTTAAAATGTTAACTTCTGATCATAATTGACGAAATAAAAGCTGAGTTGATCATTTTTTGACGAAACCTTTTCCAATCGAATTGAGAGATCCAGAAATGGAAAGAAGGGCTTCCATTTTTCACTTTGATTGGATCAATTTGATGATCAACAATTTTATGTTTGAAAAAAACAGCTCTATCTCTATAAGTTCACCAACTGTTTTTCTATTTCTTCATTTTTCTCTCAAAGTTGGTTTTTCAATGGTAAAGGGAACGGGGGCGCTTATCAAATGTCCCACAATCGCTGATGAGGGCCATGAGAACATTTCAAAAGAGACAACCGAAAACGAAGGGCAAAGCCTCATTTAAGTGCATGTTTGTGAAAGTGACGATCAGATAGAAGATATCGCTGCCGATCACCTAGACATTAAGTGAGACCTATCCAAAACTCGGAGTTTAATGCGCCAATTATCTGTTCAATAGACTCAAAACGCGATTTGCCCTTCTCGTCCCTACAAGAAATCGGCTACGAGCTTGATGAGTTGAAACAAAGGTGAAACAACTTTTTTTTCAACTTTTTCCGTTGATTTAGACTTTAATTGAATTAACTTGTATTTATGTGAAAACAATCAAAACGAATGTCATAAAAAGAAGCATTTTCGCCAAAACCTGCCAACCTAACTATTTATTGCTACATCCTTCAAATTTCCCGGTTTACAGAGAAAGAATTTTCCGTGTTTTTTTTCTAAAAAACTCTGTGCCTTTTAAAACACGTTGTTTTTGAGCTGAAACATTCGAGTAATGGTGGAAGATAAGGAAACAAGTCGGCTTATTGAGATTGAAAAAGAAAGGAATACGTGTTGCTTAGGCCATCTTCACACAAGCAAAGAGCAAAGACGCTTATTGACTGAATGTTTCGTTGGTGATGCTTGGTGTCGTTTACAAAATAAAAGCTTGATTGTGAAAACAACTATTGCAGCTATTATTGAGCTTAAAGTTGGATTGTCAATGGCAAAGGGGGCGGGGCGCGTATAAAAGGTCCGTCGCTCCGCCCCTTTTGCCATTGGCAATCTTCCACAATAGTGGAAAAAACTATTGTGGAAACAACAGCTGATTGCATCATCTGTTTGATGCTATAACTCGGTTTTATAGCCAACCTTTTCCTTGTGAACTTCGAGTGCATTTTCTTTTTCTACAATCGATGATAAGGGATCATAGAACAGAATTTCTTAATTTCTTAATATTCTTTCCTTCAGGTGATATGCATAACTAACACAAAGTAGACACAAGAAATCTAAACGAGCAATGATGTTTCTCTTCAATATTCTCTGCACGATCGTCTACCAGCTAAATGTTTTGGCAGAGAGCGATCCGAACTTCAAGCTCACCCCAGAAAACCCATCGGTGGCTTTTCATGGGGCTCGCTTTCGTGAAGCCAAGGTGAAACTCAATCTAGAAATCCAACATTCAAAAATTCAGACGATCACCGTACGAACCGAGAAAAAACGAGTTTTTCGATCCGCTACGCACAGATTGGATGCACAACGATGAACACTAACAGCGTATTGACTTTATCTGAATTAAAATCCGATTAATGAAACCAAAAAACTATCCCAACTTTCTCAAATAACTTCTATTGTCTAAAGTCCATTTTTTTAAAAACTCAATCCAAACTGCGTTCAAAATATCTATTCACAAATTTTCCAATCTTCAAATCTTCAAACAAACTTCGTATTGGTGGTGGTAACATTTGTTTTATCATGTAAAATGTTTAAAAATCAATCACAAGACGAATTAAACTAGTTACACCTTTAGTGCGTCGATCCGATGCCGTGGTCTGCCAGTGAAGACCCAGTGTACATCAACAACATAGCCAGGTAAATCTTTTAGCTCAATTTGTTTTCCCATTTTATATAGCTTTGCCTAATAAGATATTAAAAGAAGCTTTCCATTAACAAGCATAAAAAGCATTCATCCATTTTTCCATCAACGCTTGACAATGATTTTTAGGAGATACACGGAAAAGTCGATCAATGAGGCCGTTCGGGAGCAATGGCAATGGAACTGGTATGTGAATGAGAGCGATGAAGTGACCTTCGGCTAACAAGCGATAGCTCACAAATGGAGTTTGCTCTTTTGTGCGAATCGATGAATGGACAAAACGGTTTGAGCAATTCTGAAAAGAAATTATGAGACATTTGATACCCAACCCGCACCCTTTGCCATTGGCAATCCAACTTTGAGCTCAAATATCTTGGTGTTGAACTGTCCAATTTAAATAGTTTTTCTACCAATCGATAGAGAAAGACTTGGCGCATTCATTGATATCAAGAAAATTTAAATTGAACAACCCAACACCAAGAAATTTAAGCCTAAAGCTAGATTGCCAATGGCAAAAGGGGCGGGTCCGAACCTTCTAAAACAGCACCTTTCTTTCTGTTCCTCATTTGTACGTTTTATAAGAACAATCTGTAATTGAACACAACGTTGTAGTCACTCTAAATTTCTCAAAAATAAATTCACGGCACTTTTTAATGAACTAGTTTTAAAAATTTGTAATTTTAGCAAAGGACAAGCAAAATCTTCAATAAAGCATTACTTAGTTTGAATACATTTCAAAATTAATAAGTACTTACGAATAGAGCCATAACTTTGCTTTGAAGAGCTAGAAACGATACTCTCCTCTAGCGGGATCCGCTGCTAATTCCGGGAGTTCGACGAGAGTCCGTTGAAAACTATGGAATGAATTTCGACCTCTTTCCAAATGAACTCTACACCTATGTGGCACATCCGGATAATTACGAGTTTGTTTTTGAAAAAATGCACAGCGCATTATTGTTTCATTCTTCTTTCCATTTATAGCTTATCAACTTTTATAAACTCAATTCTCAGCGATCACAGCCCATACTCGCTGCTGCGACCCATCCGCGATGATGAACGACAAATCATTTGTCCCTACGACATAGTCGGTTTTCATGCGATAAAACAAAGTCATTGTCCGTAATTAACTTTAAAATAAGGCTTTAATAAAATATCAAAATAAGGTATGAATGTTTTATGAGAATGAGAATAAGGTATGTTTACAATTCAGCGTAAGACCAGACATCTACTGGACAATGAAATATCATCTTTTGAAAAACGATCGTCACTTTCGCGCGTCTGTAACTCCCTTGTATTTACCGTATTTCTAAATATTAATATTATCATTGTGTAGCCTTTGAAAAGAGCTTTCAGAAAATGTATAACACTAATAGTTTAAACTCAAAGACAAGGGAGTTACAGACGCGCGAAAGTGACGATCGTTTTTCGAATATGATATTTCATTGTCCAGTACTGTATCAGTGATGTAACTGTTAGCTTTTTCTTTTACCACACAATGGTCACATAGATATCTTTCTTTGACTTTAATTTTGCAAGTTTTTTTTAAAGGGTGGTACTTTCTGCGACAGCTCGATGACTTTTGTGGCTTACGCTGGGATGGGACCGAGTGAGCCCTCAAATGAAAGGGATCTCGTGTTTGAGGGCAAGTAAGTTATTGGAAAATCCTTGAGAAAAAGTGATCTTAGGAAGAAATTATTATAATTAGCGCAAAAGAAGATTTTGCGCTAATTATAATAATTTCTTCCTAGTGAATTCCTAGTGAATTCCTGTCTGGTCTTAAAGCCTTTTTGTCACATTTAGCAAGGTTTCACGGTAAAGATTAGTGGCTGAATTTCCCCTCCAAACTGACTAGGGAAAAGCATGAACTTACCGTTGCCTATTCGCTATGAAATCGACTTCATCTTATAGATTCGACTATGGAGATTCCGAATCTGCTCTTAGTTTTTGCAGAGGACTTCGGAAACGCGAGATATTTAGCATACAAGATTTTGGTATCCCTATAAAGGCATTTTTCCCGTCGCCTAGGTGGACTGGTCGCCGAGTGGATAGGGGACTGGGGTGCGAGACCGTCTAGGCGCTTTTTGCCATAGGTTCGACTCCCCTTGGCGATTTTCCTTTTGTTTTATTCTTTGTTTGTTCAATTCTAACTTTTTTGTCTTTAGAAAACGTTATAAATGCATTTGTAGATATATTAGTTACAGATCAAGAGGTGCGTCAAGATCAACCATTCGAAAAGTCAAGTCTAACGAGATTTACCTATATCTATTTACGATTCTCTAACAATTAAAATGCTATAAAAGGAATTTTTAGGTCGCGTTCGAAGGGAAAATCGTCAAGGGGAGTAGAACCTACGGTAAAAGCTGCATAGTTTCGCATTTCAGCCTCTTATCCACTCGGCCACCAGTCCACTTTTCGCAGACGGGAAAGATACCTTTTATAGGGATGCTAAAATTTTGTATGCTAAGCACTTCGCGTCACCGAAGCCCTTTGCAAAACGAAGAGCAGATTCGGAATTCCCATAGTCGAATCTATAAGATGAAGTCGGTTTCATAGCGACTTCGCTATTCGCCTACACTACACTACTGGCCACAGCAAGTTCATGCTTTTC